>ML685770.1:25913348-26042732 GCA_007922175.1 Pelusios castaneus
CTAGCTCCTACGGTACGGATCACCTAAGGATTTGGGTCTAGCTCCTATGGTACAGATTGCCTAATGATATTACACAGTTTCAGGTAGAGAATGCTTGTTCAGGTGATAATTATGACTTCTAAAACTGCATTGGTCTGGTCTTGTTCTCCTGTTAGCTGTGTGCTGTTGCTCTGAAGCCATAATAGAGCTGCAATAGGTGTAGTAGGTAAATATAGTATATCTGGTTCTGAAAGGCAGTCCCAGGAGAAATTAACTGATATAGTTACTTTTGACTGCAGAAATTACACTTTGCACTAAGTAGGCAATTCAACCAATTGACTATGCAAGTAATAGACAATGGGTTAATTGGAACAATTTACAAGGGGCTTAGCGGTGGATATAGTTTTGTTGTAAGTGGAACATGATCGAGTTGGAAATGTAGAAGAATTTCCGGTTTCTATATACTTAAGGTTGTCCTTGAATATAGTAACGTGTAAGAATTTTATAACGGTTCTATTAATCAACTGCCATTTTTAATGATATCGCCATTTAGTCACACTTGGTTCTCTGAGTAGCAGGGTATAGCCAGTTCCCGTTTTCTGGCCTGGGCCCTGAATCTGCAGGGTGGGCCCGGCCACGGGCAGCTGCCAGTCATGGGACCGGAAGCTGCCCGAGACACTACAGTTGCTAGGTAACAAGTGGAGCTGTGGGAGGAGAAGGGGGGGGAGAGTGGTGTGATGAGCCCACCCACTGCAGCGTCTGACAGCGGCGTGAACTTTGTTGTCGTGGCTACAGGGGCAAAGTTCGCAGCACTGCTGGGCGCTGCAGGGGGCTGGCCTCATCTTCAAGGAGGTGGGCCTGGGCCCACCTCTGGCTATGCCCACCTCTGGCTGTGCCCCTGCTGAGTAGGAAAGGCTCCTAGGGACCTCGTTCTTAGAACAATTATGCATTTGGGGCCAAATCCTGGTCTCACTGAAGTCATAATATCATAAGAATGGCCATCAAACCAGTGGTCCATCTAGCGTAGTATCCAGTCTTTTGACAATGACCAGAGGGAATGAACAGAATGGGGCAATTATCGAGAGATCTGTCTGTGGTCCAGTTCTGGTTTCTGGTAGTCAGAGACTTATGGACATCTGGAGTATCTGATCCCTAACTATCTTGGCTGATAATTCTAATAATGGCTATCTTTCAGAAACTTATGTCTTTTTTTTAACCCAATTATATTGTTGGCCTTCATAACATTCCCTGGCAAAGAGTTCCACAGATTGACTATATGTTGTGTGCAAAAAAAGTACTTCTTTTTGTTTGTTTTAACCCTGCTGCTTGTTAATTTAATTGCGTGACCGCTAATTCTTGCATTGTGTGAAGGGGTAAATACCACTTCCCTATTCACTTCCTCCAGACCATTCATGATTTTATAACCTTTTTTCATGTTTTCCCTCATTTTGTCTGTTTTCTGAGATGAACAGTCTGTCTGTCATCATTTAGAAGCTGTTCCACATACCTAATAATTTTTGTTCCCTTCTCTGTATCTTTCCCAATTGTATCTTTTTTTGAGATGGGCCAACCAGAACTGCACACAATATTCATGTTGTGGATGTACCATGGATTTATATAGTGGCATTAGAATGTTTTCTGTTTTTATTATCTATCCTTTTCCTAAAAATGTCTAGCATCGTTAGATCTTTTGACTGCTGCTTTACGCTGAGCAGGTGTTTTCAGACAACTATCCATGATGACTCCAAGATTTTTCTTGAGTGGTAACAGCTAATTTAACTTTGTATGCATGTTTGAGATTGTTTTCCAGTGTGCATTACTTTGCACTTATTAACAATGAATTTCATCTGCTATTTTGTCACTCAGTTTTGTGAGATTCCTTTGTGACTCTTCACAGTCTGCTTTGGACTTCACTATCTTGAGTAATTTAGTATCCTCTGTAAACTCTGCTTTCTACCTGTTAACTCTCTTTTCCAGACTGTTTATATGATGAACAGCATAGCTCACAGTAAAGACCCTTGGAGGACCCTGCTAATAACCTCTTGCCATTGTGAAAACTGACCATTTATTCCTACCCTTTGTTTCCTGTCCTTTAGCTCAGTTATTGATCTTATCCCTTGACTGCTTACTTTGCTTAAGAGCCCTTGTTATAGGACCTTGTCAAAAGCTTTCGGAAAGTCCCTGTACACCATGTTCACTGGATCACCTTGTCAGCATGTTTGTTGGCTCCTTCAAAGAAGCCTAACAGATTGATGAGTCCCATCTGGCCTTTGCCAAACCCTATTGATTCTTCCCCAAACATATCTTGTTCATCTGATAATTCTGTTCTTTACTGTAGTTTCAACCAGTTTGCTTCATACTGAATTTCAGCTTGCTGACATGTAAAAAAAATCACCTCTGGAGCCTTTTTAAAAAATCAGAGTTACGTCAGCTGTCCTCCAGTCATATGGTACATAGGTTGATTTAAGCAATAGGTTAGTAATTCTGCAATTTCATAGCTGAGTTCCTTCAGAACCCTTGGGTGAATACCATCTGGTCCTGGTGGCTTATTAATGTTTAAAAGACCCATTTATTCCAAAACTTTTTCTATTGACACCTCAGTATGGGATAGCTCCTCAGATTTGTCATTTAAAAAGAATAGCTCAAGTGAGAGACTTTCCGTCACATCCTCTACAATGGAAGACTTATGCAAAGCAATCAATGGGAGTCTTGCCATTGACTTCAGTGGGATTGGGGTCAGGCCACATATGGTGCAAATGAATGCTGGACAAATTGAAACTTTTCTATATTAACTGTGCATTAATAAACTTTTACTACCACCAGGGACTAAAGTCCGCAGCATAGTTACAATAAAAATATGTTCTCTCCTGATCCCAGTCCCATCCAAGTCAATGGAAACCTTACCATTAAGTTTAGTGGGTATTGGATCAGGCCCTTAATAATAGAAAAATAGGGTTGGCATGATCTGATTTAAAAAAAAATATTTTGATGGATTCATCAATGAGTGAAAGTATGTAAGTGCACATGTATGTGGCATAGTTACGCATATAATACATGTAATACACTTCCAGTTACGTGGATACTGTGTTGTCCATACGGTGTATTTAGAGATAATTAAAATAATCTGCTACTGCCAACTGAATGATGGTTTGAGATAATACCTCATCAACAAATTCCTGCAGGGAAATTGACACTGGTCATGTCCGATTCCATACTTCCACACGTGGGAGACAGGATTGGCTCTGGCGAGAAGCTGATTGTTCATATGCTACTACATTGGGCAGATCTATTTCTGGAATAAAGGATTGCTCAGTCTGTCTTGTTTCTGGACACCATGGACTGGAGTTAATAAATTCTACTTTCTCAATTTGGGAAAGTAATAGCTCTAGCTTCTGGTTTATAAGCTTTCTCTTCTGTGCTCTAGAAGCAGTTTTGTGTATTGAGTTGGGTTGTCGAACGAAAATTTCTAGGGAAAATAAAGAGCATTAGGAGCTTTGTGGGGAAACACACTATTTCAGAGGTTATTCTGAAGTCTAGAAATGTTTTTTTGTTAAAAAAAAATCGTGTGTCCAGCTGGAAGAATCAAGGGTTGAACTTGAACCTAGGGAATAATGTGTTTCACCCAAGCCTCTTGATGGGAGATGGTAACAAACTAATGACTTACCCAATGTCCACTCTCTATGAACAAAAGGGAGAGAATGGCTTCAGACCCCAAGAGCAGTAATAGGGATGGTTGTCTTCAAACTCCAAGTAGAACAGGAAGCCCAGAACAGAAGGACTCTACCTGCACTTGTGTTAAAATAGGAGAAATCCCACAGATGAGTTTGGCAGGTAGAGAGGGCCAGATTCTCCATTCTTCTAAGGCCAATTTGTGCGGCTGATTGCCCTTGGTGAACTATCCCGCTGGTGGAGGTGACAGTCGCCTTCTATGCCAGCCACCCTGCACCCTGGCATCGGTCAGGCTGGAGAGCATGGTGGAGCAGGATGATGGAGCACATCCTATGCACCATCCTTTGCTGCTCTACAGGACTATATGCTAGCAGTAAGAGTAGAGCAGTGAGCCCCAATTGGCTCTATGCAGTTCCCCCTCTGCTACCTCTGAGTATAGCTCGGACACAGCAGAGAACTGCTACCGGAGCATCCCTTTGGTTCAGTGGTGGGACATTGCAGTAGGCATAGACTAATGGTGCAACGTCTACCCAAAATTCCACCTGTCCCTTGAACTGCATCTTTTAAAATGTAGTGTAAATTCCTCTCTTCCCATTACATGTGTCTGCCTGGGGGTCTTCTCGAAGCCTTCTCTGGGAACTAGATAGTCTTGCAGGAGAAGAGATGTCATCCTGTAATCTTCTTATTGGGCTTCTCTTTAGGGATGTTGCCTTCTTCTCGCGACTGTATTTATGGTGGACTGGCTACTCCCTCCTTGCTATGGAAAGAGATTCCCGGGAGTAGAAAGGCTGTGATTCCCTCTCGGCTATCCTGGAACCAACGGACAGGTAAAACTCCAGGGAACCCTCCTGTGGGCTGCACTGATCTTACGCCTTCCAAACACAATGACTCTCTGAGATTTTTCTGCAAGTGCACGGGACTTGTTGAAGTTCCAGCATGCAGGAGTCTACCATGCCTCCTCCGGTTTATTCAGCCTCTGTTAACGCTCACATCCCTGCTGCCTCCAGACTGACTTTGGAAACAGAGCCGCAGTTTTTGTTTGGCAGTTGTATTAGCCACAGGTCTGCTGGATTGCTCTATTTAACATTTCTTCTGAGCCAGTGATTTGGAGGTTGTTGAATTCCTCTTCCTTCTTGTCAAGACACAGTGAGCCTCATATTTCTGCAACAGATGCTTTAAAGCAGCGACTCACGTTTACATCCAAGGATCAACCATAGAAAATCCGAAGTTCCTAAACTCAGGAACATTCACAAATTTAAAGGAGCATTTTAAAGTACTCCAGACATTCTCAACCCCATGATTTTACTAGACTTCATTTTAAAAATCTGTTCATTTCCACGTCAGTTAAAATATGGATATAGAGAATGATTTCTATCTCAAGAACTCTCTAGTGAACAACTGCCCTCCAAGTCAGTTTATTACGGGCGCCTTTTTCCCCCTTAAAGCAAACAAATAGCATAAAATCAATTCCTACTTTTACATGTGTCAGGCCAGATCATTGCTACCTCTTGCATACAGATGTGGAAGGTAGGCACATGAATCTACCCTTCTCCCCTTGAGTACTTGTGTCTGAGCAAGTCAGTGCTGCTCCTTCAATATACTTCCCAGAGTGCAAATCTCCCAGTAGGTGGGGCCTCAAGACCTGCTGTTCCCATTTACGATGGCACACAAAGCTGTTCAGGCTCACTGTGGAGAAATGTGGTTGCACCATCCGAATGAATGGCACTCGGTTCACTCTCCTTGCAACCAAGGAACTGGAAAGCAGTTTTCCCCCCATGGTGTAATCTGCCCACCGGCTCTCTTGGGATTGTGGGACTGTTGCTCATTCCAGATTGTACTCCGTGCAGTCTGCATTTTACTGTGGAGCATCTGTAAAGAGAGTAGCCAGATTTCCGAAGTGCACATCTGCCTGATTTGCAAGTGCACAATGCCCATTCCACAGGCACAAATTGGGAAATGTGTACCTATTTAGATGGGCAGGATCCTGATGCATAGTGCGTCAGGCACCACATGGTCACTCTGGGTAGATGCAAAACGGCACACACTTGTAAAAGCATGCACTGTTCTGTTCAATCAAATATATATTCATATTTAGGAGAATATATAAATGCATTGCTATGGCAACCTGGGCACTCTTTCCACTGACAGAATCAATTCAAAGTATTGGCTAAGTAACAGAATGCCTGCTCAGTTAAAAACAGCATTCCAAACTGTGAATGTATTGTGACCATTCACAAATGGGCTCTGAATATACCCTGCAGGAATCTCCTTTTAATACCGTTTCACCCCAACCTTTTTAGCGGCTCTTTGTAAACTGGTCATTAAAAGAACATTTCATAAGCCACAAAAGTGCAAAACGTGAAATCTCATGGCACCTTGACAAAGTATTTCTTTTTCATTCAGAAAGCCTTCCGTTCCGTAAATGTGAGCTTTATGGTTTGAACTTATAGCCGTCCAATAGTGGAAGTGAACTCCCATGTTATTTCTTCTATTCAAGGGCCATTGCCCTTTTATAATGTTTGATCTTTTTTAGACAAGTCTCAACATAGGCAGCTTGCTGGATAGCCAGATGGTAGTGGCTCCATTCACTTTCTGCAATGCAAAATAATGTTAATGTAACGTGTTAAAATAAGAATCAGTTATTCAAGAAGAAAGCTGAAGAATCTGAATTAAATCAAGCTAGATTGTTAGTGCAATTGATTCGGCAAACTCTGGCATTCGTCATTGAAATGAATTGTCAAAGAAAATCTTTCCAGAAATGACTACCTGTTTAACCCGTCTCAGTGGAGGAAATAAGAATGATTTTTAACATATCGTCGGAAATGAGAGGAAAAAGTATGTGTGTGTGAGAGAGCGAGCGAGCTAAATATACAATACATTAAAGTCCTCCTTGTATGATTAACCAGCTAAGATGTGGCCGGATTGTGTTTGGCTCTGGCACAGATGTACAGAGGGTGAGGAGTTTGAGGTACCACAGGGAGGGGTAAAGTATGGGGACCCAAATACAAGAGAACAAAAGGAGCCCTCTCCAAATGCGAGCGGTAGTTCCTTCCCTGAGCAGAACACAGTGTCTTCTCCCTCTTTGTTCCCGTGACTGTGCAAATCAAAGCTGAGGGCACGGGGAGGAAGTGAGGGCTGGGCCTGCTCCTTCCATGTCTCTGTATGTTAGTTAGACTCACTCGGTGGAGCAGATTTCACTATCTGGGGTGGTGGGGCAGATACGTTCCATCTGTGAGCCAGCGAGTGAACCAGTGAGCCAGCCTGATCTCTCTTTCCATGCTGAACAAGTTATGATTTATGTGCATTAAATGGGAGTTACTGATGTGAAGTTCATGCGGCAGCCATCTCCGGGAGGTGGTGCGTGATCCTTTGACCTCTGAGGAGATGCAGGAGAGGTACTGGAGTGTGAAATAGAGCTCCTGTTCTTGGTCACAGACATAGATAGGGGGTCTCATCCTGTGAGGCTGGCAATCCAGCTGTGGTTGTAGTGTTGCACAGAGGTAAGAGCTCATACAGGGGACCTGAGTTCCAAGGGGATAAAATAAGAGACTGGCGTTATGTTGCAAAGACAGTAATACATAGAATGTCATGCTTGCCTTTTCATCTTGGATACATGTGCCGGAATCCGCTTCCCCAGCAATGTTTTCATTCTCCTTCACAAACGTTCTGCTTCTTTCAAGTCACACTTACCACTGTTAGCACCCTGCTAAATATTTCTGTATGTAAATGTGTCTGTGTGTCTGCATGGAAGGGAATGGGGAACATACAGAGAGACCCTTACAAGGGCTCTTAAAACGTTCACCGCTTGTATTTGTCACAATCACATCTGGTTTTTATGTTGTTGTTCCTCAGGGGGGCTTGTCCCTTCTCTCTTTGTGGCCATGGAATTCCCAGGAGTTGCCCTGTACGGTCTTTCAAATAGACGTTGTCACTTGCTTAAACAGTTATGTCTCAAATATGCTCTGTTTAAATAGAGCTTTAAACATAAATGAAGAGAAATACCGCTGGACAGATAGATGAGCAGACATGAAAACCTGTGTGTTTGGGAAAATGATCGCATGTTTAACGCCATTTGCCTTCAGGAGATTACTGTTTGGCACAGTAGCTAAAATAGCTTTATTCCCTCTCTCCTCAGTCGCAGTAAAAATGGAGAATGGTATAGGTAATGGCTTCTGGTTTTCATCTCTCAATTGCATTTTCTTGGTTTTGTTTTTCGTCAAGGTTTTGTATTTGTTGCACCTAAACACACTGAGTCTAGATGCAGTTTGGCAGTCAGTTCCCAATGGCTTGGTGAATTGTATTGGTTTTAGCTATGGCTGAATGAGCTGGGATTTCCAAATAGCCTCTTCATGGCCCAGAAGTTCTCATTGTAACCTGGATTGCATAGTTAAAATTCCCAGTTCTGCCTTGGCCCGAGCCCATTGCATTGTTACTCAGTTTATATCCGGGTAGAAGGCAAAACAAGTGTGTGTCTAAAATCTCATTTCACAATGTTCCGTTCTGAAGTGACGTACCACATCCCTTTTTCCAAAGAAAATGACAGTTCAGATTGTTTTACCTGGAGCGCATCAGCTTGAGACGAATCCAATTTAGGGACCTGTGCCATATATTAGTCTATTAATAATGTCTGTGATATTTTTAGGATACTTCTCACTATAAAGTGTTGGTGACAAATACAGCTATTAAGATTCACATAGGTCTGCCCAAAATGTGGGTTCGGTTCTTTGACTTTCCTAGGTTTGCCTACTTTAACTCAACCAGAAACAAATGCACTAACTTCTTGTCATCTGGTATTGTATAGAATACTTTGACAAAAAGCTGGCCTTCGAAACATGTTCTGGGAAACTTCGAAACTAGTTTGTCTTGGGTTTATTCATTGCATCATCCTCAAATGTTTATCTGTCCATGTCATTGATGGAGAAGAGGTGACTCAGGGATCTGGAAGTGAACAGGTAGCCAGTGGAAGGGTGAAGTACTGGTGTGATCTATTAACTCTGGGATTATTCCTGCTAAGGGGATGAGTTACTGCACTGTAGGCAAATTGGAGTTATGTTGCCTCCAACCTCAGTCCCAGCAGAATAAATGACAGTCTAATAGAGAGTGGAGAAATGCACTGATTCCTGTGGCTGGATCCTGGCCTGAAATGGAAGGGGTGTGGTTTACTAGTAATCTGAAGATAGATAAAGCAACTTCTGCCATATTGCTATCTTTTTTCCTCATGCCTAAAGATAAGTCCGGTAAAACCCCAAGCCTTCATATTGCTTTGACTTACAGAGAAGGCTCAGATTTGTTTCTTCTCTTTATTTGGGGTACCATATACAGAAATCATACCTCTAAAATACTTGTTCCAGGCACCAGCAATGGAAAAATGAATTATTTGAATATTTCCCTTAGCTGGACGCATGTTAATACCTTTTAACAGGTTTTAAAGGAACCTTCTCTAAACCGATGGGGGAAAATTGGAAATTTTCTAGGGAAATCCCTTGGCAGATAGCATATCTGTCACATTTTGAGTTAGAGTAACTTTTGTCAACCTTTATCAGCAGTTTTGTTGAAAACTCAAATAACATGTTTGCTAAAGGCAAATATAATTATTTTAGGGCACATCACAAACTTTGTACAAGTACCAAAATGTTACTGTGGAAACTGTAATGTCCCAAATGATATCAGCAGTGTTAAGTAAAGTAAAATAAAAAAAATCAAGTTAAGTAAAAAACCAGCAGAAGTGTCTGAAATGATGTACAGTAGTGTGAAAGTTACTTTAGGCATTTTTGTAAGCCAAGTGAAACTGAAATGACTATCTTAAGTTTTGATACTGTGCAGGGATGTTTGTCTTAACTACTTGGCAGGAGTGTGGTATATCACTACATAAATTTGCTTTTACTTCTAATTAAACATTAAAGAAGTAGTTGGTTTTCCATTGCTCTTTTGACAAGATGGATTATTCTGTGTATACAACATGTCATAGAATGATGTAAATGCACAAATACTTATAAAATATATTATCTGTTGGCAACATGTTGGGTTATTTTATGGCACAAGAAAATTTATCTATCAACGTGTGTATCCTTTTTGGGAAGAAATACTTTAGGTGACACTTATTAGGCATTATACATCTTGAGACATTGCCTGAGAGCCTGTAGATACTCGAGACCTTGAATAATTTTATTCACGCAAGTAGACCAAATAAATTCAATGGAACTGTTCATATAAGTAAAGTTAAATGGTTAAGGTTTTGCAGAATTAAGCCATAAGTCCGGGAAACATATTTAACATCTTCCATCTTTTCAAGCGATCAGTAACCATTTGATCACTTCCATAATGGAAGTAATACATTGCACGTGTCATCTTTGGTTGAATTCTGTAGACGGTATTACCACTTGAGTAGACAAAATACACATAGGGTCTACAAAACTGCATAGGGTCTGATCCTGATCTCTCGTACCTGATTTACATCACTTGAATTCTGCTGGCTTTAATAGAATTACTCCTGGCTTATGCTAAATGAGAACAGAAACAGTCCCATTTAACTTTTGTAATACTGTTCTGTTAGGCTAGGGGGACACCCACAGAGGACAGGAAGGACAGGAGCTTCTGGGCAAACCCCTTTTTCTATAGCAGCATGACTCCTAGTGGGCTACTGCACCGGCTTTTCAAAGCATGTGGGCATCAGTGTGGAAGGGAAGCTAACAAAGTCCCCATTATGTTCCTGGGAAAATTTCCCTAGTAGTGCATAGAGTGACTTGCCAAAAGCTTGTAAAGCTTCAGTTCCACTGAGTGTGGACAGAGCGGCGTCTATGGGATCCCTGATCTCCTGCCCACCTGCATTCTTGTTCCTGCCAGGTTTTGTTCCTTTGGACAAGGAGGAGGAGGTGAAATGTTAATGAGCACTAAGAAAATGGAATAGTGGAGGTAAAAACGTTAAGGAGAACCCGCCAATATGTTTTTCCCCAAGTCATGGCTCTCAAGATTTATTAAATACTAGGCGTTAATAGGAATAGCACTTGGTATGTTTTAGGTGTCTTGGCAATGGAAGATAAAACCAAGAAACCTGCTGAATTTACCAACTCCAGATAAGCTTGATATTTTCTTTCCTAATGGAATTTTTCACCTCTCCTTGTTTTTTATAGGTTTTGGAAGAAAATAATACTGATTGCAATGCAAGCACAATCTATTTTTATGTATCTATTAGGCACAAAAAAGAGTGTATTTTAAAAGACTATTATTAAGGCTGCAGAATCAAACACTGAAATATTAGGAAATACCAGAATTAAGCTTGGTGTACAGCTTTAATCAGCCCCCTAATTGGCCCCCACAATGTGTATGCATTGTGATACAGTGTTAATTAATCAAATTTGCAAATACTTGAAGGATAATGGGGCGATCATGAGCAGCAGCTTGGGTTTAATAAGAATAAATCATGCCGAACCAGCTTGATTTCCTTCTTTAATAAGGTAACTGGTAGGAAGGGGGAATGTGGCAGAAGTAACATACCTGGACTTTAGCAAGGCTTTTGAAACGGTCCAATGTGACATTCTTGTAAGTCAGCTGGAAAATGCAGGCTCAGCAGAACTACCATTAAGTGGATACAAAATTGGTTAAGGGACCTTAAAGAAAGAGTAGCTGTTAAGAGTGAGGTCAGATTGGAGGGAGGTCTCCAAGTGGGGGTCCACTGGGATCTGTTCTGGATCTGCTTTTATTTAACATCTTTATTAATGACCTGGATGTAGGAATAGAGATTTGCAGATGAGACAGAATGGGGGGGAAGGGAAGAGGTTTGCAAACAACACTTTGTTGAATTTCATTTTGTCATCTATAGCCCAGGTCAGCAATTTATCAAGATCCCCCTGAATTTTATCTCTCTCCTTCAAAGAAAATGTAAGGTGCAACAAGGCAGTTGTGTGCTGCCCTCGAGAATTGTCTTCAATCCCTGCCTCTTCCACGGAATTTCCTGTGTGATGCTGGGCCAGACACTTACAGCAAACTCTTCCTAGGTGATGACGGATTGTATGTTCCTTCCCTTCTGGGTGCAGGGCTGGATTAAGGCAGGGGCTTTTGGGGCTGCAGCCTCTGGCCCCATCCTAAAGCCCTCCCCCAAATCCTGCCCAGCTGGCCTGAGTGGCATGCTGCTGCTCAGCCCCCAGACTGGCTGGTCCGCTCACCAGCCAGCCTGGGGGCAGAGCGAGGCAGGAGTACCACGGCCTCTGGCCCGTCCTTCCCCAGTCTCCTGCAGCCCCACCCACAGTAGTACAGCCTGCCGTCCCCCCCCACTTCAGCCGCGCCAGCCTGTGGCCCCCTCTGTAGCAGCATGGCCCCCTCCCGTGGCTGGCCCATGGCAGTGTGGGCTGCGGCCTCCCTGAGCCCTCTCCTCAGCACTGACTAGGCCCCAGAGCCCCTGACCTCCCCCCCAGCATGGGACGCAATGAAGGGGCCATGGTCCAGCCTTGTCCCGTTGCCTAGATTGATGCCCTGGAGTCCAGTTTGCAAAAGATCAGAAAGACTCATAGCTCCAGCTGATATCAGTGGAAGCTGGGATTTGACCCATATGAAGTCTGTGTAATACTCAGAAATCAGGCCCCCGGGCATCCCAGATTGAGCACCCAAAAAGAGTGGAAATTTTTGCCCTTAATTTCTCTCTCCCTCAATTCTGCACCTGTAAAAGAGGGATAATAAAATATCCTACCAGTCCCTCTCCCTACCCCCTTCCAGGCTATCTCACCAGGTTGCTTGTCCTGATCGTCTCCTTTCTCTTCCCTTGGTTGGGTTTTTATCCTGATAGATTCAAATCAGACACCTTCCTCTTCCACACTGCCTGGGCACCAGCCGGGGGTAGGGGTTGCACAAGAAAAACAAGTGCCCTGCTCTCAGTTTCCATGTTGGCCCAGAACATCTGGGAGCCACAAAACCAGGGTAAAATCTGCTTTTCTCCCTGCAGACCGGGGCTAGAGCATGCTCACTCACTGTGAAGGTGGCATATACTCAGTCTGGTCCGCACTAGGAGCGGGGAGAGGACTGAGCGTACTCAGTGAGGAGGGAATCTTTAGAGATTTTATCTGAAAAATCAGAGGTTACTGTTGCAAGCTGTGATTTCATTCAAAGGTTGGATTTTCATGAGGATGGCACATTTCTGACATAAAAGCCCCTCCTCCCCCGCCAAATTTCAATTCCCTGCTTCAAAGCAAGGGGGCGCGAGTATTTTAAGCTCAGCAGCGTTTTTTAACAATGGTAAATTGTATTTTCCCCATCCTTGTTCTCAGAAATGACTGCATCATTTTGGCCAGAATTTTCCAGAAATATTCAACCTGTGGGAGACAATTGGCATGGATAATTTCAACCCACGTGGTGAAAGTTTGGTCAAGTTTATAAGCAATTAAGCAATTGAAAGAGGAATGTATAATGGTGTAATCCCCATTTGGAGATTCTTCCAACTGTAATGTAGGGCATTAAAAAAACCCAGCAAAGAAAATTTGGAATTTTGGAGGGGTCTTCAAACTGGGAATGTCCAGCTGAAAGTGGGGTAAAGGGAACTCAGATTAATTGCATAGTTTTCTTACTCATGATGGCAGACAAGCCAATTGGATCTCTTAATATATTAAAGAATGATAAGGGCCTGAATTGCTACAGTGTTTTGGTAATGTCCAAGAGTTGGAAAATTTGCGAGTCATTTTTAACAGTTGTCGCAGCGGGGCTCGATGGCTATCATTTTAGAATGAATCGGAGGTCTACAAAAAGTACTATAGATAGAATATAGATTTTGTCATTTAATATCCACACCTGAGCCTTTAGAATACTTCATCTTTAAAGCGCACAGATTTTTGTAGAAGACAAACTTGCAGCTCTGTGGAATTCTTGGAATTTGACAGTGTGACTCTGGCTACTGAGCGTCCAACTGGAAGAAAAAAAAATAAAAGGTTGCTGTGGATTAAAGTACTCTGCAGGGTGCTGTAGAACCTCCCATCTCCAAGGCAACCAAGATGCACAGTCTATATATCTTTTTTCCCCTAACTTATTCTAGAGGCAGGTGAGGCCTGGCCACCAAATTAAGCTGGGTCCTTTGGAGAAGCTGTGTTCTGACTTGCTGAGCAGAGGAAGGCCTGTTTAGTAAAAGCTAGGGTGGCCTGATTAAACCCTGAAAAGGGGTGATCTATGTGTCACTAGTTTCCCTACACATTCCTCACGAAACATTATTGCAGAGGAGGTTTCAGGATGTATTACAACTGCTAATTTATTTAAATTTGGAAATAACATGAAAAAGCAGAATGTGGCTTTTATTTTATAGAAGTATTCTGAATATAGTTAGCATAGTTATTTAACATTTTCTAGATTCAGTCCTCTTCCCTGGACAGCCATCTCCTATTAAAACTACACTAACAAAATAAAAAATGGAGTGGTATATTTGTTAGAAATATTTCCTAAATGATGCATTCTGTTCTTCCTGTTACAGATAGTTGGAAGATTTGTTCTGAGATTGTATACATTTATTTTAATTTATGTAACACATTTTCACATGCTGCCATCTTTTCTATAGTAGAGGTTCCATACTAGATTGAAGATGTTTTCCTTTAAGGATTCTGTTTAGGTGTGTGTGTTGTGTGTACACATTTTGTAGCAAGGAGATCTACATGGTTCAGTACCTATTCTCGTTTGTGTATTCTCTGCTGGGAGTTCACTTTCTACTAGTTCTTGTTTTAGATTTTCTGGCTGTCAAAATAATAGTAAGGGTAGAATAAGAAAATAATGTAGTTCATCATCCTGTAACGTTCACTCCATGGACTTGATCAAGAGCTCGCTGAAGTCAGTTGGAATTTTTTCTGTTGATTTCACTGGGCTGTGGAGCAGGACCCAAGTCCTTATCTGGACTAGCTGGATCAAGACTTCTGAGTTCTTTTCCTAGTTCTTCTGCTGACTCCGTGAGAGTCATTTATGATCTGTTCTTTAGATTATCCATTTGGAAAATAGAGATGGTGATACCTCGCATGATGCTTCATGAGACTCAATTAATTTAACTGAAACATTTTGAGAGCTGCAGATGAAAGGTGCTACAGAAGTGACAATTTTTATTATCCTGAGGTTTTTTGGGGGGGTGAGGGTGGGTATTTTGTTTTTCTCTTTTCTAGTGCTGAAATATAAGGCTCTATGTCAGATCAAGGGGTATATATATTGATTTCATAGAAGACGGGCAATTGTCGATGGAGTTTCTTTAAGTGTCTGTTTGGTTCAGACCAAATATTCCTAAGCTGTTGCCATTATATCTGGTGGTGTAGCATCTAAGAGTCCCCGTCTGAGACCAGGATCTCATTGGGCTAGACTCCATGAAAACACGAAGCAAAGAGAGAACCTGTTCCATGAAGCTAACAATCTAAGTGTAAGACAGGGACAGCAGATGGATACAGACAAATGACAGAATACAAGGAAACATTGGGAAAATATTAGTTACCATGGTAAGCTGTGATCTCACCATACAAGTAGCCTACATATTGTCAAATTTTTTGTGGGTAGAGGAGCAAATGTAATGTGTAATGTGTTCATAGTATTTTTGAATAAGGAAGAGAGCCTCTCTCAGTGTGCAGGGTTTTTGGTTTTGGGTTTGTTTGGTTTTTTGTCTCTGTTAATGGAGAAAGTGATGTGCTTTCCCTGAGAATTTTGGCAGTGTTTAAAGCTAGCTGTGTAATTTTTGTGTAGTTGAAGGTACATTCAAAGTGGCTTGATAGCAATATGCAGGTGTGGGGCCTGGTACTGTGAGCGGACAAATGATCCAGTAGGATTAGAACCATTGTTGGCCTTTTAGCAGAGAAGTGTTGTCTTTGGGGGCAAATAAAAATATACTGGGGCCTGAGAAAGGGCAAGTTGGTTTCTTCAGCAGCCACTGAAAGGGTGAACTTTTCTCCAAAGGGGCTCGTTGATTGCTAGAGTTATTGATTGGATGGACTATCCAATCAAATGTTACTAGCCTCCACTGTGGGTTTTCTACCAGATGTTTGACCTCACTTTTCTTCTTCACTGTATAGGTGTGGTGGTATTGAATGATTTTGGTACATTATATATATATATCTATATATATCTATATATCTCTATATATATATCTATATATATCTATATATCTCTATATAGATATATATATATTTTATTGCATTTCTTCAATGAGGAATCTAAGCCCACAACAAAAAGCAGGAGGGCAATTCATGGTATTCTACTTTCTCATTGATATTTAACTGTGCTGTTGTATGACAATGGTAGATCTTTTCTAACAGCAAGAAGAGAAGAATTTTTTAACAATCCTTATGAAGATGTCTGGCACTTAGAATCACATCTGTTGCCAAATTGCAGTGGCTTCAAACCATCCTTTCTCTCCACCACTCTTCTAGAATTATTACAGTTGAAAACGAAAGGAAAGAAGTTCAGTAAAATAATCTTCTTTGCTGTGGGAAGAGAAATCACATAAAATGCTTCCATAAATTGGTATAATCCCCCCCACCACCACAATGAATACTGAAATTGATTTGATTTCATGGATATATTAGGCCCTAGTCCCGCAGTGAGCTCCATATAACCCTATAGAACCCATAGCAGAACTAAGGCCTTAGTTCATCTATATAAACTATGTAGATTTGGGTGATGTCTAGTTTAAGGATCAGGATTCCATTGTGCTAGATGTTGTGGAGGCAAGTAATAATATACAAGATAGTTCCTATTCCAAAAAGCTCACAATCTATATTTCTGACGGAGAGTATTAGGTAGCCAGTATATGCATGCACATATATGGGTGTATATACACATTCTGTTCATACTTGTTGATATGTACTGATGTGAATCTCTTGGCAAATTGGGTTAGAAGATGGAAAGCTTGCTATAAATATGAAGTACTTTTGGTGGTTGGACTGTGAAACCAGAGGTAGTGCTTGTTTTCCTCTTATACATTTAATTCCCCCCCCCCCTCCAGAACAAGTCACTGGATGGTTGTTAACCTCTTCATCTGGTACAAGAACAAGTTAAACCAATAGGCAGCAGATTTAAGAAAACATAACAAAGTACTTTTTTACACAACTCACTGTCAACCTGTGGAACTCATTGCCAGAGGGTGTTGTGAAGACCAAAACTATAACTGGATTAAAAAAAGAACTAGCTAAGTTCATGGAGGTTAGGTGCATCAATGACTAATAGCCAAGATGGTCAGGGATGCAACATCATGCTCTGGGTGCTCCTAAATCTGTGACGGTCAGAAGTTGTGACTGGATGAAACAGCTAAGTAGCAGCACTGTAGAAAAGGACCTGGGGGTTATGGTGGATGGGAAGATGGATATTTGTCAACAGTGTGCTCTGGTTACCAAAAAGGCCAATGGCATATTGGGCTACATCAGTAGGAGCGTTGCCAGCAAATTGAGGGATGTGATTATTCCCCTCTATTCGACACTGGTGAGGCCGCATCTAGAATACTGTGTCCAGTTTTGGGCTCCCCACTACAGAAAGGAGGTGGACAAATTAGAAAGAGTCCAGCGGAGGGCAATGAAAATAAATCTGGTTTAAAGTCGACTTTAGGCTTAAGTCGACTTTCTAAAATCGACTTAAGCCAGTGTAGACCTGGAGTAGCCCTAAGTCGACTTAGGGCTCTCCAGGTCTCCCCCACTGCCCTCCCTGCTGGGGGGCATGGCACAGGGGGAGCCTGGCATGCCCCCCACAGGGTAGAGCAGAGCCCTGTCCACCCTACCCCTCTGCCCTGCCAGGGTCCCTGTCCCCCTTTGCCCCATTGTACCCAGGTACAATGGGGCAAAGGCTGAGCCCCCTGGCACTTGGCAAGGGGTGCCCCCTGCCACCATGGACCTCTCCCAGGTCCACCTAGCCCCTAGAAGTTGACCTAGGTGTCCAGTGTGGACGCTGTAGGTCGACATTGTAAGTCCCCCCCTAAGTCGACTTAAAATTTAGGTGTGGACATGCTAAGTCAACTTAACAAAATTGACTTAACAAAATCGACTTTGTTAAGTCGACTTAGCTAAAGTCGACCTAAATTAACAAGTGTAGACTTAGCCCAGAAGAGAAGACTGAGGGGGGATTTGATAGCAACGTTCAACTACTTCAAGGGCTGCTTCAAAGAGGAGGGAGCTAGGCTGTTCTCAATGGTAACAGAGGACAGAACAAGGAGCAATTGTTTCAAGTTGCAGGTGGGGAGGTCGAGGTTGGATAATAGGAAAAACTTTCTCACTCAGAGGGTGGGGAAGCATTGGAATGGGTTACTTAGGGAGGTGGTGGAATCTCCGTCTTTGGAAACATTTAAGGCCCAGTTGGACAAAACCCTGGCTGGGATGATTTAGTGGGAGTGGTCCTGCTTTTAGCAGGGGGTTGGACTAGATGACCTCATAACCATCCCAACCCTATGATTCTATGACAGGAGATGGATCACTTGATAATTACTCTGTTCCATTCATTCCCTATGATGCATCTGGAAGTGGCCGCTGTCAGAAGAGAGGGATATTGGGCTATCTGAACCGTTGTTCTGATCCAGTATGGCCTTGCTGATGACAGTGGAATTGTGACATTAGCCATTATTAATCAAATTCAGTTCCTATTTCCTCTTATTTTTATTTTGTCTTTTCTTCTTCCCTCCTTATTTGCTTAGCCATATGAGATCCCATTTATGAAAATGCTTTATTGTGCAGGAATCTTATATTTATTAAGCCTCAAAATTTGATGGCATTGTTTGCATGGTTTCAGATCAGATTCCTTAAGGACAAAGGGGAAAGGGCGGAGGGAGGAGAGCTTCAGAAGAAGGAGACAATAGAGCTGGATCAGATCAGCAGGGCCTGCGCTTCAGCATTTTGCTTACTTTTTTTAAAGGGAATTCACTACAATGGGAACTCTGCCTAAGTGAGGAGTGGCATTGGGCCTCTAGGATGAACCACTAGCTAATATCATATCTATTATGCCACTATATTAAATTATCTCCAAAAAAATGAAACATGACAATTTTAAGTCATTTATTTGTAAAATATAACCATGCCTGCATCAGACCTTTCCAGGAGAAATAACCTAATTATATGCCATTATATAAGGGACTGGAACTCAGATGAGCATATGAAATCACAGAATCCTGTGAAGATGAGCAGTCTGAGGCAGTCACAAATATATGAAAACCATTGCACCCCTACACAGTGAATTTCTGCCAACTCCATGCCAGTTTTTCTGCATTTTAGTAGGAACATTTCATTCTACAGATTAGATTTAATCATGTCCATAGATTTCTAATTAATTGTGAATATCTTCTCAGAAAGCTTTTCTAAAGCATTTGATTTTAAAGCATTTTCAGTAGATTATATAGAAATTTGTTCCAAAATTAGTTTCAGGCCAGTCAGTGACATCCAACTCTTGCTTAAGAAATGATCAGATTTACTGACAAATAGGAACATAATCCCTTGTGTTGTTTCAGTTCACCTACTGACTGCCAATGTTCTTATTTTCTAATCTTGCAAAGTTAAAGAAAAGGAGTTACACTAAAACATTTCTGTTGATGCCGGAAGTGATGCAGAGTTGGGAAGAGAGCAGAAAATGAGAGAAAACAAATTCCAAATGATGTGCGTAGACTGGGTTTATGGTCTCATATGTGACTCCTGCAATTCTGTACAGTGAGATTAGGGACCAAGAATAATCACAGAGACCATTGCCTGAAAAGAAACAGAATGCAGTGCAAGAACACCAGGGTAGTTACAGATAATATGCTTTAAACTATTTTCACAATATTTAGCAGTAGTAAAAATAGAAAGCAAGCTGGTGCTGGAGTGTGTATGCAGATATATGGGTGTAATTAGCAGAGATTGTCAAGTGTTTGATAAGGCCGTTGCAATGTCACCCTTGAAAATTGTGTGTGTTTTTTATAGCCCTATGTTTGTTCTATTGACGTACATACTAAGGTCTGCCATTGTTGATAGAAAAATGCAGTAAAAGAGTTAAACTGTTCATAAAAAGTCCCGCTCATGGAGAACTGTGGCCAATGTTTGGAAAAGTGGGAGCCCAAAGTTAGTTCTAAAGTCAGCAGTTTCCATTTTTGTTGTGATCTGTATGTGTATTTCTGCCACAATGGGTAAGAGAATGTTATAACCATGTTACTGACGTTTGATTTATACAGAAAATCAGCGAGACTATCTAGCTTTGTCTTCTGCAGTGTGTGAAAGGCAGCGTAAGGTGGGAAATACTAGAGGTTCATTGTAGACTGTCCTGGAGTGAAATAGAATGATTGATGTTGGAAACCTGAGATGTTCTTGTCATTAATCTAAGGCATTGGGGATTGAATGGGAGAAGAGACTAGTGGGGTGGCCGAGGGAAGTCAGGGCAGATTTCTGTAAATACGAAATATGGTTGGGAAATACAGTGAGCAAATAGCGAGCATCAGTGAAGAAGGTACTGGACCGGGCATCTATTGAAAGCGTCCTTGGACAGTTCCAGATAAGGCAAACTGTAACATCAAGATGTGCACTGTAGCAATCCTCATAGCCTACGTCTTAGCATGATGGCGTCAACATCATGACAAGATAATAGGGAGACACAACTCTGGGAAAGCCTCTTCCTCAGACTCCCATGCAGCTGGACATCTGGAGGCACATTCAGCCAGGTGAATTCTATGCTAAAGGATGCCTATTCTTGGAGCAAGCCAGAAGGAATTATGGCTCATCATTGACCTTTTCCTGCCTCCTCCCTCTTACGCTGATCCCTACAGCCTAGGCTGTTTCATAGACACCTGTCAGCTCAGTTTTGGGACCTTATCCTGCATCTTGAAGTCAATGGCAAAACTCATATTGACTTCATTGAGTGAGGATCAGGGCATTGGTTTGGAGCTGCACAAATATTATGGCTAACACATGAACACTAACCTGAGATTTTCTAGCTTGCCTGGTCCGAATGAACAGATTGCATTTACCTGCACTTATAAAGGAAAGGCTGTAAATGGGTCATATTTTTCCCTATAGCTTTTAATATTCCTTTTGCTATTTCTATGGCTGCTACATTTTTCCCTCTGATATAAAATTATTTTGGTGTTTGGATATGCAGTCCCTTGTCTCAGGTGAAATTGGCATTTCTTGGTTGCATCCCTCCCATCAGGCATTGAGTAGACTTTTCCCTTGTGTATGTGTGTCACTTGACAAGGGTAACTATGGTTAGATGAGATCAGAGGGATGGAAGGCCATGTTGCCACACATTTACAAGCATCTGCATATTGCACAGTGGGAATGGTCAGCTACTTCTGGAAGAAGTTCTGTGCAGTCATCCTACGCACTCATGCAGCATACCTCTCTTGATCCCTTAAGCTTTGATGGAGCACAGACTTAGGTCGCACTTCTCACCCTGCCTGCTGTTTTGCATAAGATATTGTAAAATGATTAGAACTTCATCATCCTTTTGTAGAAATCAGATTTTAAATTAATTTTTCTGACCTACCTTACCGGTAGTTTTCTTTTAAATGTGGTTTTTAACAGCCATTTTGAACTTTCTCTTGTAATGTAACGGAATAGTTTGAATATAATATATTTCTCCTACCAGGGCTAGTTGAAATGAAGTAAATTGTTCTGTCTGGTGCATGGGGAATTAGATAGCAGGAACAAGAGCTGCTAGGCATATTTTCTATGCTGAGAATGTCTGATGAAAAGGGTCATCTTCAGTAAATGGATTTATTTTGATATAATCCCGGTATGGTCGATTTCTGTTATCAGATACGCCACAGCTCATGGATACTAATCACGTAAGACTGGTCTGTCTTTGCCAAAGTCTAGTTATATCATTATATTCAAAATTACCTAACCAGAAGGGAGTAAATGGGCTCTGCTTTGATGTTTGTTTGATAGGAGAACATTCAACAATTTGAACATTGTTCAAACATTAAACATTTTTGTCAAATTTTCAAAAGTAAATTTACTTTTCTGATAGTCAAATCAGCATAGAAGCAGAATAGAAATAGATTTACATCCTGATTCTGGGCTAACATCACAAAGGTCATTTTTTTGCCCAAATGGTACTCGGAAACAAGTGATAATTTTAAATAAAATTATGTTTGCCATATGAACTTCCAGAGCACTGTAGCAAAGAAAATTGATCATCTGTTTTGAGGATATTAGCCAGTCTTAACTTGCAACATAAATACTCATAATTCATAATCAGAGCTAGTTGGGAAAAGGAAGTTTTATCCCATGAAGAATTCATGGAATTATAGGACTGGAAGGGATCTCAAGAGGTCTTCAAGTCTATTCCTGCATTCAAGCAGGACCAAGCATTATCTAGACCAGTAGGTCTCAACTTGCGGTCTGTAAGTTCACATAATCAGCACACAGCTTTGGTCCATGTGACATCTTCAGGGCCATACAGGTAGTACTGGTGACATATTGTGGGCTGCCTATGTGGCCCACAATGGTAAATAGATGAGCACACTGATCTATACCATCCCTGACAGGTGTCTGTCCAACCTGCTCTTAAATCTCCAGTGACAGAGATTCCATACCCTCTGTGGACAATTTATTCCAGTGTTTAACTACCCTACCAACAAAGGAGTTTTTCCTAATGTCCATCCTAAACTGTCCGTGTGCAATTTATACTCTTTGCCTTTTGTCCTTTCCTCAGGTCAATGAGAGCAATTTTTCTCCTTCATCCTTGTAACAATGTTATGTACTTGAAAACTGTTATGTCCTCCCTCAGTCTTTTCTTCTCCAGCCTAAACAAATTGAATTTTTTCAATCTTCTTTATTAGGTCATGTTTTCTAGCCCTTTAATCATTTTTGTTGCACTTTCTCCAATATGTCCACATCTTTTCTGAAATGTGGCACCCAAAACTGATCATAGTACTCCAGTTGAGGCCTAATTAGTGTGAAGTGGAGTAGAAACATTATTTCTTGTGTCTTGCTTATAATAGTCTTACATCTCTGAACGATGACAGAGTCCTGTGGCACTTTTAAAGACTAACAGATGCATGAGCTTTCGTGGGAGCTCATGCATCTGTTAGTCTTTAAAAGTGCCACAGGACTCTGTTGTCTTTCTACAATAGACTAACACGGCTACCTCTTTGGAATCTCTGAACGATGTTTGCTTTTTTTGTTTCAGTGCTACACTATTGATTCATCTTCTCCTTGTGATCCACTATGACTCTCAGATCTGTTTCCTCAGTCCTCCTTCCTAGGCATTCATTTCCTGCTTTGTATGTGTAACTGATTGTTCCTTCCGAAGTGGAGTTCTTTTCATTTGTCCTTATTGAATTTTATCCTGTTTACTTCATACCATTTCTCCAGATCATTCTGAATTTTAATCCCATCCTGCAAAGCACTGAACTCCTTCCCCTTAGATTTTCTTCTCCCTGGTCCTTCTCTGCCAGGTCTCGGAGTGTCTGTCTGCATTTGAGAAGGCTGTTGACCTGCTGCTGCCTCTCACTTCTTCCTTTCCTTAGAATCATGAAATATATGTTGCTTTCACCCAAGTTGCCTTCCACCTTCAGATTTACAATTAATTCATCCCGCTTGGTCAGAATCAAGTCTAAAATGGCTGTCCTTCTGACTCCTTCCTCCACCTTCTAAAACAAATGTTGCCCCCGTACATTCCTAAGAACTTATTGGGAACTCTGTGTCTGGCAGTATTGTTTTCCAACAGATACCTGGATAAAGTTACCCAGTCCTACCCCGTGTTGTGATTTGGATGCTGATTTGTTGTTGAAATGCCTTATCCACCTCCTCTTTCTGATCTGGTGTTCTACAGTAGACCATGAGATCATTTCTATTTATTCCCCTTTTCTCTTTACCCAGAGAATATCAGCAGGTCTGCCTCCCTACCACTTCAGCATATCAGAACAAGGTGATGTAGAATACAATATCCCTCCTTTTTTTCCTGTCCATCTTTCCTGAACCACTTGTACCCCTTTATAACAATATTCCAGTCATGAGATCTATCTTGTACATATGCAGAGAGATTAAACTATATCATCATTACATAAATAATTTAGTCGTTTACATGTACAATGATGCTGGCTATAGAAGATATGGTTAGTACCGTGTCTTTGTATAAGGTATCTTTAATACAAAATATAAAAACGGGGACGTACATTTATATTTGGGGGGTAAGTATGAGAAGGTTTTTAAAACAAAGTTAATGTGGAGGGAAAGAACTATTAGATTATTGTAGAGATAAAGAAATATCAAAATCTAGCAATATTGCCGAAATATAGAAGTTAATCTGACGGAACAGATCAGGTAGTGAAATTTTACTACCTATATAGCTTCACTATTGTCAGCTGGAGTGTAGTAGCTGCCTTATTCTCCAAATATCTCTATTATGCATTTTTATTAATAGAGCAAGATAAAAATGCTCTTGAGGACATTTAGATATTGTAGGAAGTGCCAAGAACATGACAAATGCATAGTACTACACACAGGGGTAACACGAACATCTGATGATTTCAACACTTTGAGAATGAGATCACATATGATACATCTTATTTCAGATTTCTCACCTTCTTATTTTCCTGTATGTTGTTTTTGTTTCATTTTATTTGGTGTTCAAGTATTGCTCTGCATTTGTTTTTATGATTCTGTTTGTGGATTCTTTGGACAGTCCAACCATATCATCATTGCCTTTCGATGTGATCTTGTTTATCTGGTTTGACTTCTCCTCATCATTAAAATGTTTTATCCGTATTTTACAGTAATTTCCTCTGAAGAAGGTGAAACTTTGGATCTTAGTGTTACTGGTGTTTTGTATTAAAGAGGTGGTATTAGCAATGCTTATTAGTAAAACTGGTTCTGTTTTATCTTAAAAAAAGATAAACATGACCAATTAAATTATTTGTCCCAAACATTTTTGAATAGAAGGTAACTTTTTTCTTTCAGTACTGGGTCAATTGATTCTATACAGATGAGTTTGGACCCCGAACAGTTGACACTTGATTCTTCTCTTATGTATCTCTGTGGAGTACAATGGGTTTCTTCGAGTAGCAGTAGAATTGCCCTCTCGTTAGTACCAGAATGATAAACCATAAGGTAAATCAGTGCACTGGATCATACGAATATGCTGTCCTTTGTGTCCCCTATACTGCACTATCTAATACCCTGCAGTGTATTCTCAACTGATGTGGAGTACAATACATTTCGTTGAACTGTTTCATTCTCCTGTTCCCGAGGAAGCTTGTGTCCCTCTCTTGAAATATAATCTTCATTTTGTCAGACCTCAAGGTATAGGTAGAGCCTTTAGAAGCCTTAGTGACAGAAACTCGTTTGGTAAGATACTCCGTCCTTTCTTTGTGTCAAAAAGGGGAGTTAGACAGCATAAAGCATTCCTAAAAGCCTCTTATTTGGCCAGGGGAGGATTCCTTGGTTCAGGCACTGTGGAAAACAGCCATAAGTCTGCTTCCTGAGGACCCCGTTGTAAGCTCTGTTATAGGTGGTGATCTGGTGGGGGAAGTGTGGAGGTCTGGGAGAAGGAGGGCATTTTGGATGCACTCTGCAGCAATGTCCATAGGCCCCCACACCTTCTGTGCTGTGCCTCTCAGAGATGAAGCAAAGCATCGCACTGACTGCAAACTACTGTTTTATTGGCTGAATTTGCAAAGTCTCATCTTGGCCCCCTGCTTTGTACAATTGTATTTGCAGAATGCTGTTTTCTGTCTGATCCTTGTACTCTCAAACAGATGTCCTCTTTCACACAGCCCCATGACTTGTGGGAGAGCTGCCTTTTTCCTGTGCAACTGTTCTTAAAGCTCTGTTTCAGCTTGCATCTCATGGCTAGTCTTCCATGACTCTGGCCTGCCCCAGCTCCTGTGCTTCAGCCGACAGACGTTATTAATCCAGATTAGACTGTAAACCACTGTAGGTAATGATCAGGTCTTAAAATGTGTTTGTACAGCATCATAAAGTGCATTCTTATAGGGCTGTGTAAGTAATAAACAGGAATACTAAACACACTGGCTTTTCTTTCCTTTTCTGTTTTCAAAGCTTCTTTTCTCACCGAAGGGTATAGCCAAAGCACATTCCTTATTCTGTCATGTTCGCTCTCGTCTGTTTTGTGGCCTTGAAGGGAATAAAGCTTAAACTCAGCTGTTTCAGGGCATGGCATGCTATTTTCTATAGCCCTTCCTCTCTCCGCCACCCCCATCTCACCCGATTGGAATGTTCTTTCTATCTACATATTCAGAGAAATGTCATAATTTTTCATTCTTTCTCTGGCATGTAATGTAGCCGTAGGTAGTCACCCTAGAAAAATGGATTTTCACAGTGTAATTTTGGCCAGTTACTACATAGTGTAGCAATACCTGAAATTTGAACTTTATTTTTCTGTTTTTAAAAAAATCCATGATTGATATTAATCTTTTTATTTCCTTGATAAATATATTTTCTTTGATCTCAGTCTTGGTAATACATTATTCAGTGTTCTTTCTCAACAACCTTTGGTTGTTCCATTACTCATTATCATTGTTACAACACTTAAGACCTCATTCATCAGTACTTGACTTCCACAGGCAAAGCTTTAATACTTAACTAATTTCTTCATTCATCAGGACAACTGCGTTGGATGATTGGTACCAACTGGAATGTTTAAAATACAGTATTTTCTAGCAGATTAACACCGAGGAGAGTTTTGGGAATACCATTATTTGTACAGCATAGAGTATTAGTATAGGTTATTAATGTAGATTATACTTATTTTGCTCTATTCATCACCACAGAGGAGTGTAGTGTCAGGTGAATATGTTGATCTTAGATGGGATGAGTTCTTTATTAAAATGGTCTTTTCTACTCCTGATGCTTTTGCTTTGAAAAGTTACTTCTTTTGGTGTCAGTTCCATCACCAGGAAGAGGAGACATCATCCCAGTCTACATTTACTAACTTAAGAGAAGGCAGATGTGGAAATGCAGGATAAGATGGTTGTAAAACTAAATCAAAAGTTTTGAATGCTGGAATCTTGAAATTGGATTCTATTTAAAAGTTATTATATAGAACATTACCTTGTACTCAGTCAAGGCTTGTGTATTCTGGTGTGAAATGGCCATAAAATAACTTCACTCTAATGCAAGATTGGACTTTTGTTTCAGATTAGTCACATATGCTTGTTCTACAAAAGCAAGATAGCATGAGTGGCTAGTGTTTGAAGTCCGATGTTTGTGCACCTTATGCATTATTTCAAAACCAGTCATTCTTATGGAAAGACTGTGGCCTTTATCTTGTAACCAGATCCATGCAGGCAGACATCATGTGTGCAATGCCCACATTGCTAACTTAATGCCTGAGCGTGTCATTTTATCATGGTCAAGCACTATAAGTCATTTTATGAATAAGAACAAGTTATACAAGTTGAAGTTCATAGAGCATTATTAACTTGTGCATGTGATTCTTTCCTCTCCCCCCTCCCCCAAGCAACTGATTTTCATTCATTCGTTTGGTCATTCATTAGTTAGTTTTCTAGTCTCTACAACCTGAATCTTCTGTTCATTTTGGTAATGTGTAACTTCACATTCATTAACAGGATCATAAAAACTAAACAAACTGATCTGGTCTGCCTTCCAAAATGCTTTATAAAGTAATTGATTTGGAAATCTTAACATTCCACATTAGCTCATTAGCTTTCTGCCCTTCAAAGTCTCTCTGTATTGTGCACTGTTCTGGGAGTCCAGCCTGGTCTGCATTTGAAATAGCAGTGCTATTGTTGATGCTATAGTCACTCTGCATTCATGTCCCACTAGAGTCCTGCGCCATCCGTCTTGGGCAGCACGGACAAGTCTTAGTACAATTGGCTTGCTTAGCTATTCAGACTTTGAGATTCTTCATGGACTGTCTCCATAGACCCACACAATAGAGGCACAGATGTCACTGCCAAAGGCAAGTCTTTTTCGACAGTTACTTAACTCACTGTGACATTTGAACTAAAACGTTAGTCCCAGTACTGGGAATAGGCGATACCTTTGGTGTCTCAAGTGCGGTGGTTTGTAAGTGGAGACCACTATCGTACGGTCTGACAGTAATGGAGACATGGGAGTCAGCAACTGGGCTGGGTTGGTTTGGGTACAGCACTATTGGATAGGTCATGTGAGGTAGGGAGCTATCATAGGCAAGTTGTTTGACACCATAAAAGGCACAAGACTCCCCCCCCCCCTTTTTTTTTTAAAGTGGGCAAAACTTAGAACCATGCAAAGAGAAGTGGCAACACACCAACACTGTATAGCGTATCTTCATTGTTGTTTCAAACAGACCAGAATTTGCAACGCAGCCATGTAGAGACTCCTGGAAAGCTCTAAACACAAGTCCTGTATGGTAGTAGTGTGTCTTGGTTATGGTTTTATAGTAGGTTAAAGAGGTAAAAATAGGATATGTGCAGATGTATGATTTCTCCTGACTCTGTAGGGTATATTTTGGGCTAGGCCTTAGAAATCAAAGAGGATAATGTGTTTAAATTTTAAATGGAAGTCATTTTAGCTTGACTTTCATGGTAAGAAAATCATTTTACGTTTTCAGTAGTAACTAGTCTATTTTCTTTTCTGCTAATTCTAAAATTTACTTTTAAAAGAAATAAAATGTGACACAGTTTTAAAAAATAACCTGTGGTGAAGTCCCACCCTTACAGAGGGGAGTGGGGGAGTTGAGCAGTGCTGGCCACATGTAAGATACATTCTGTTTGTCAAGGACAGAATGGCTCAGGCTGGGGACACAACACTATTCCTTGGAAATGCTTCCATGACTGGTGTGTGCTACAGCCTGCAGCATGGATCTATGGCCATTCCCACTAGCCTGAATACCATGGGGGCCATGGTGGGTTGGCTGGCACAGAAGCTGGTCTACTTTGGATGGGATTCTTGTCCAGTGGCTTTAGAAAATGGTGAAAATGGAAGTTGTCCCATACGTTTTCCAGGATACCCACGCAGTGCCTTAAACACTATCATAAGGTCTTGTCCACACAAGGACATTCAGGAAAATGAATCCAAATTAACTAAAAATTGAAACTTGAAGTGGATTAGTTGAATTGTGTTAAATCCCCGTGTGGATGGTGTTGTTCAGAACTCAAGTGGTCTTAATTTGCTTTAGTTTAATTCACTGTAGAATGGGTTAAATTAAGGCCACTTTGGGTATGTCTGTACAGCAGCTAGACAGCCAGGGCTGAACTGTGTCAGCTGGGTTTGTGGGTCACTGGCTGAAGGGCTCTTTCATTGCTGTGTAGACCTGTGGGCTGGGGCAAGAGCCTGATCTTAAGGACCCTTCATGGTGGGAGGGTCCTAGACCATGGGCAGCAGCCTCAACCCAGGACTCCACACAGCAATGAAATAGCCCTACAGCCGGGGCCCTGAGAGCCAGGTTGGCTAGCACAGACGAGTCAGGTGTGTCTATTTGCTGTGTAAACTTTACATCTAAATGAGGTCATTCACACAGGGTTTTCACATTGTTTAACTTCTCCACTTCCACGCCTATCTTTAGTGAATTCAGATTAATTTCCCCATGCAGATAAGTTCTTGGAGTGTATAGGCCAGGGTTTTTGAATGGATTTGGGCGCCTGACTTCCTAAGGCTCCTCTGAAAATCAAAGCCATGTGCTCTGTTTAATCTTGCTGCTGCTTTTCACATGTGGAATACCAATTGCAGGAGGATTTGTACTTTGTTTTTGGATGAGGGTGTCTTTAGTGGGAGAGTGTAACTGGGTGGCTTCCCCTGGGGCTGGACAGCTGGGACAAACCAGCACTGATTACATGATGGGCTCCACCTGAGAGGAACAGGTGATTGCCAATACAGATGGCAGCAGGAAGCTGTCTCCTGAGGTGTGGCTGGCAGAGCAGCTGAGACTGCCGGAGGTGGGAAAGCTGGCACTGAACTGGGGAGGTGCTCAAGAAACAGGAGCCTGGGAATCTGTAAAAAGCTTGAAGAAACAGCTGCAGGGAGCAAGCAAGGTTGGCTCCTGCAAAGGCGTTGAACTGTGACTTAGCTCTGGGAAGGAAGACCTTCCTCTCCTCTCCACTCACTGCTGCTCCCCAGCTCTGCAGCTGAGGGAGAAGAGACATTGAAGTGGGGCTGTGGCCTGGAGGGCCAGTGTGTACTAGAGGAGTGAACCAGTTGGACCCACGTGGGGAATATTTCAATTTTCCTTTGGCCTATGTGGAATTTAGGGAATCCTGTGAAGGAGAAAACCAGAATGGGGTGCTGCTGTGGTGCGCCGGCCACGAGGTACAAAGAGCCACTGTGCTTTAGGGACCCTTGTTCGGAAGTAGGAAAAAATGGAGCGAAGCAATTAGCCCTTTCCCCATTGTGTGAGCAGAACCAGAAGGTGTTGCGAAGTATTGAACACTTTTTTTTCTTTCTAGTGTGTTTACAGATGCTTTCATCAAAAATAACAAAATAGTTTCCACTGGTAGGAGCCCGGCCATCTAGTGTTGTGTGTTCAGGTTAAAAAGCTGTACGCTGAATTGTATAGACTTCATTCTTATAATAGAGAAACAGATGCTAAAACATCATGGAGTGGCAGAGATCTGGGGACTGCTCACAGAGTAGCTCTCCTTCGTTATGTGTTATTACTCTGAACTGGTGGAGAATGCCGTGATTTTGAGTCGAAATGTCACTTTCCACATAATCAAACTCCTGGGCGGGGGGAGGGGGAGTGCCAAAAATACATTTGCAGGAAAAAAGGCAAAACTGTGGAATGCAGAAAGTATCATGGGAAAAAAATTGTATTTAGCCATAGAAAACATTTGTTTTTTAAAAATGTATTTTCCTTAGCTACGGTGTGTCACACAAATAGTCTAGATTCTAAATGTCTTAGAAACAAGTTTATATTTGCTTTTGTAAAGCTGCGGGGAGGTGGTGGGGGTTGTTTGCCTTTAAGCAAAGACACTGAGAAAAATGTTTTTGTTTATCTTTATTTTTCCACTTAAAATGCTTTGTACATTTTTATAATTAAAATGAGTAGAAGTCTCCTGAATTCCATAAGTAATAAACAGGTGCCTATTTACTACTGTAAAATGACATTGTGATCAATTTAAGAATCCTTTCATGAAATGAGAATTGTTTTTCTGATATATAGCCATGTTAGCATGAGATTTTAGAATCCATCTTAGTTGTTTTGCATATAGAAAGAGTGGTCTGTTTTACAATATCTTCTATCTAGCATTGTCAAAGTAGTGCCTTATAATGACTTGAGAATATTAGGACTGTGAAGAGAAGCTGAACTTGTTTTTAAGATGTCAAGGGGAAGCCCTCTGACAACACTTGAGGAAAGTGTAAGTAACCTTACAAAAATATAAACCATTGAGACACCTCTGCTATAGTCAACGTATTGTGTGAGGGTCCTTTAAAGCAAGCGTCTGTAAGATCTGCATAGACGTTAAAGATGCTCTAGCACTTTCTGGTCAAAGTATCTGAGGAAGTGGGTTGGAGCCCACGAAATCTTGTGCCCAAAGATATTTGTTAGTCTTTAAGGTGCCCCAGGACTCTGGTGTTTTGTTCAAAGCATCTCTTCCCCCTAATGCCAGGCAATGGCTCTGGGACTGCGCCATGCTTCCACTTAAAAAAACAACGATGAAACAAAGTCCAGATGGATGGGTTTTGCACTTGGTCTCATTGGAAACAGGGTCCACATTGCTGCTGTCCTTCCAGTCTGCCCAAGTATTTTGGGATCAGTCGCAGTCCCTGTAAGAAGAATCAAGGACCTGTCTGCCCACAGCTGCATTTGGAAGATTCACATGAGGCAACGGACTGTCCCAGGTGACTACTTAAAGTGTGATGGGTAAATGAGCACTGGACCTAATAAAAAGATCACCTAAGCTTAGTTAGGGAGTGCATGCATGACAATCTAGGAAACTCCAGAGAAGAGGTGCTCTTGATAGAGCTGATCAGAATAGTTCAGGGACCCTGGGGGTGAGCTTCAAAAATGGGGATCATCTGGGAGGCCCACCAGAGCAGGAAGCCGAGGAGGTGTTCCTAGACGTGGGAGATTACTAAAGAGAGGCAGGCATCCAGGAAGGCCTAGTTTTAGGAAGCAGCTATCTCAAACAGCGGGAGGAAGCCCAGCCTGACCGTGATCATGTGCCACTCCAGTGAAGAGCTGGAGGTGACAGATCTCCATGGATCCCTGAGTCTGGAAAAGGATTCTGTGCAGGTATGTGCAAGAGAGATGGCTACAGGGCAGTGACCCAAGCTGAGAGAGCCTTGCTGGTAAAGGGCTTGGACAGAAGTGACCATTAGACTCAGGTGGAAACAGACAATCTATGACTCACAGTGTCCGTGAACTAAGATGCTGGAGTGAAGGTTTGCTTGTGCTTTGTGTTGGCCTTTTCTGTTAATAAATGGGCCCCTTCAAGGGAGGTGGGGAGCATGCCTTATTACCTGAAGACCTATTTGGACTTGTTGATCCTGGGCGAAGGAAATCAAAGCAGGGCTCACCTGTAGTGCCATGCCTGATAGCAAGGAGAAGGGCTGGGGCAACCTTCACTATAAGAAGATTTCACAGAATTGTAAGGGATAAATCCTGGCTCCTTTTAAAGCCAATGGGAATTTTGTCCTTGACCTTAGGGGGGTCCAGGAAGTCACCCAAGATACGGTATCATTGTTAGTACAGGGCACTGTACTCATTCAGACTTACAATATTGAAGTGATAAATCAATCTAACATTGTGATTGACTGAACTTCCTTTACCTATAATAGGTACAAAAATAATTCACAAATATCCAGTTCATGTCTTTATAACTTAACTGGCTTCATGGAGGGAGTGGTCTACTGGGACAGCCTAGTTTGACAATTGACGGATCTTTGTCTCCTGGTGGTGGATATGCCGATGGGACAATTGATGGGCTGAGTTCTGAGTTGTAACAGAGAATTCTTTCTTTGGTGTCTGACTGATGAGTCTTGCCCATGAGCTCAGGTTTTAACTGATTGCCATATTGGGGTCAGGAAGGAATTTTCCCCGGGGCAGATTGGCAAAGGCTCTGGGGTGGGGGAGGGGGTGCCTTCCTCTGTAGCCTGAGGCATGACTCAATTGCTGGTGATTCTCTGTACCTTGAAGTCTTTAAACCATAATTTGAGGATTTTAATAACTCAGGCATAAGTTAGAGGTTTATTGTAGGAGTGGATGGGCGGTTTTGTGGCCTGCACTGTGCAGCAGGTCAGAGTAGGTGATCATACTGGTCCCTTCTGACCATGGGGTCTATGACCTTACTGGTCATCTTAAATTTGTTTTCTTTTTCCCGAAGCAGCATTCAGCCCCCAAAGCATGTATTTACTACAAACAAAAGGTCTAATTTCAGACAATTCCTCAAATTTACCTACATTTTATGAGTAGACAAAATAAATTAAATCCTGTAAAGAAATGATTAAAAATTTTGTTTTTCTTTTGAAAATATCACCAAATCACATCTGTTTTGAGGCTGAGCATAGCCACGTCTAGCAACATACTTTTTAATAGTGCAGCTTGGTCCATCTGCGCTTGGTGGGTTATAATGCAACATCCTAACGACAGGTTTTTCAGTACAAAGAAAGTTTTGTGGGTGGCTGCTGCGTTGGTGGGCTAGCTAAGCTTGCCCTCATTAACACTGGAATACTCTGCCCTCCACTCCTCCCACCTTCATGTATAGAAACAGAAATGGAAGGAGACTTAATTTGCCAGATGAAATAGGAATTGTAATTGGTGTCTGTGTGTGTCTAGTGCAATATGAAGGAGAGTAAATAAAGTTCTCATTAGAACAGTAACCATGTTAAATTGGGCCAAAGTGTGTTCTTATTAAAAATAGTTTTCTTTCCACCTCCACCTTTCCCATGTGAAGTCCCTCCTTAGTACCAGAGAGGACTACACTTGATAAAGAAGAAACATCTTGCACTTCAGTTTAAATTTTACATTAAACTGGCTGTGCCCTCATTACGTGACAACTTGAAAATCTCCCAAGGGAGCAGACAGACTGAATAATCAGGCTCCAGTGCCTGGGGAAGCCTACTGTGCATTAGACCTGCCCATTGTCTAGCTGTATGTGTATGCATGTACTGTATAGATTTCTTTACTTCACAACTACTTCAAGCGCTTAGCAGGTAGAATTCAGATAAGTGAAAACCTACATTTTGGCAGCAGTTAGCCGCTTAAGTGCACTCTGGATTATTCTAGCTGTGCTGGACTGTGTTATTGAGCGGCCCCAATGTTTTAAATTCCACCCCGGCCATATTTCCTTAATGTGCTGCTTTAGCTGTGCAGTCTGTTCATGCAATGCATGGGCGTCTGTGCTGATGAGATCCTGAAAAGTCTAGCAAAAAATGTGCTGCAAGAAAAAGCACGCCCTTTCTCTCAGGGATTTTAAAAAAGACATCTTCAATGCTATATAATGGTTAACCACGCTCCAGTAATCCTTTCTGTAAGTGCAAGACCATTCACTAGTGCACAATCCCTCAGGCCCTGTCTACACTAGAAAACTGTGACCAGCACCCAGCCCCCTCGCTCATTAAATCGATGTGGTGTGTCCTGATTGCATTCACACGGGGGTCTTTTTTCCACAAAGGGGGCAGTGCACTGTGGATAACTGGCAGCCGCCGCGGGGTGCTCAGGGAAGAGTGTGCCTTGCCTCCCAGGAGGAAGATTTCTGCATCCCGCGGGGTTGACAGCTGCTTTCCAAGTGCCTCCGCCGGAGCCCCTGCAGCGCGGGCCGGGCCCGTGTGTTTCTCTCTCGCAGCCTGGCCTGGGAACGGGTGTCTGCTCCTGTCTCTTTAAGGGCAGCCAGCCGCAGCTGCAAGCGGCCAATCCCGAGGCAGGCGCTGCTGCGCGGAGAGCTGGGGGCCGGCGTCCCCGCTTGCCGCACCGGTGCAGCAGAGAGGGCGGGCGGGGAGCGGGGGGCCGAGCAGCCCCGGGCTGTGCAGGGCACAGCAGGAGTTAGTGCCCGGGCCGTCGGCAGGGGAGGGAGCGGAGCGGATCGCTGCAGGACGGCTGCAGCCCTGGGCCCCAGCTGGCCCGAGCGGTGCGCTGCTGGCTGATCTGCTCCAGGGGGGAAGGAGCACCATGGCAGCCTCTGGTCCTGGACCCCTCCCTCCAGTGTGGGCTGGGCCCCAGAGCCCCCGCAGCCCTGGACCTGCGCAGCCACCCCAAAGCTGGGTGCTGCCCCAGTGGGGAGCCAGAGGAGTGGGCCGCTTTGGGCCCCCTCTGATGCTGGATCGGGCCCTGCTGCCCATGACATGCTAGGATCATAGGGTATATTGCTGAAAACAGCCCCCCAAGGGCGGTGTCTCCACACCTGCGGCATCTCTGCCTCGCTGATTTCTTTTATTGACCAAACAGGGCAGTTCTGTCGAGGAAAGAGTCACCGCAGCGTGTACGCCAGGGTAGTTTTGTCCACAAAAGGAGACTCCTGTCAGCAAAACTCGCTGGCGTAGACCAGCCTAAACGGGATACAAATTCGCATCACATTTGCTGCATCAGGCAGAATCGAGATGGAAACGAATTTATGATAACGATATTAAAACACAGAATGCAAGGTACCCAAAGCTTGTGTGCGTGCCCATGTTCTCTTTAAGCAGAAAATGTCAAGCTGTTCTTGACGCTCATGAAAGTAACTGTGATCTCAGCTGTAAGCCCAGTGTGATACATATACCTGAGGTGTGTTTTATCAGTGCACACGACTAGGCAGCTGTAGGACCATTGCTTACATAATCAGATAGTGTTTAGTCTCCTGGAATTGTCAAGTGACACGCTGAGTAAAATGAAGTGGTGTCACAAGAACAGCTCACTGTGGGGATATCTTAAGTACCTGAGAGTGTGACGGGGATATCCATCTTTAATAAATCTAATATCTAGTTCTTTAAAACCCACACCATGGGAAAAAATACTGGGAGGGGAGGAGAAGGCATAGGCTTCATAAATGGTTTTCTAGTACCATCGTTTATATTAAAAAGAAAAAAAGCCTTGAAAATGTGTGCCAGATTCTAGAAGGAAATAGACAATTCCACCTCCGCTGTATTTGTTTATCTCATTGTCGGTTAAGCGGAGTATCTCAGCAGCAGAGATGAAAAAGTTGCCCCGAAGGACTAGGAGAGAACTGCTCACTCTGACCTAGCTGCTGGGCCCGTGTGTAATGCACTGGAGTTCTGGATGAAATTCTAATTGAGAAAAACAACAGAGTCCTGTGGCACTTCTAAAGACTAACAGATTTATTTATCACATGAGCTTTCGTGGGAGAAAATCCCACTTCGTCAGACGCTTTGAACCATAGACTAACACAGCTACCCCTTTGATAATTGAGTAAAGACAGACTTCGTTCTCAGGATGCTGTCTACAGCCCCGTTGCTCCAGATTTCCTATTGGGCACCAATGGTTTCCACTCCGCAAGGTGCTGAGCTCTGGAGTTTTTTTTGCCTTCCTCTGGAGCCTGAGGCATGGCTCCCTTGCTGGTGGATTCTCTGTACCTTAAAGTCTTAAACCATGCCTGGAGGATTTTAATAACCCCCTCATAGATTAGAAGTTTACTACAGGAGTGGGTGGGTGAGGTTCTGTGGCCTGCATTGGCAGGAGGTCCGACTAGATCAGGGGTCAACAACCTTTGCCGGGCCCTGTCCCAGCCCCGCCCACTGCATCCTCAGCAGGTGCCAGGGGCGGGGCCAAAAGGGGGTGGGGCCAGGCTTTAGGTCCCATGCTGGCCAGGGCCTGGGCCTGGGCCTGCATCAGCCAGTGGGGGCTTCCGGTTCCTCGCTCTGGGGCCGGCTCCTGTCTGCAGGGGCGGTGCGGGGCTGATGGCCCCTGTTGGCCTGACCCCTGTTGGACAGCAGGAGGGGAGTGGAGGGAACCGGGTCACGTTGCGTTGCCCCGGCCGGCCCAGACCCGCGCTGCTGCTGGCAGGGCAGAGCCGGCCCCGGCCATGGCCGGCAGGAGGGCAGGGCGGCTCGGCCCACCTGGAGCTGCTGCTGCCGGCGGGAGCCGGGGCCAGGAACCGGAGGCTGCCCGCCGGCAACAGCAGCTCCGGCCAGGCCGAGCCGACCCACCCTCTTGCCGGTCATGGCCGGAGCCGGCTCTGCCCTGCTGGCAGCGGCAAGGCTCAGGGTGGGCCGGGGCGACGCGACCCGCTCCACTCCCCTCCTGCCGTCCAGCAGGGGGCGGGGCCAGCAGGGGCCCTCAGCCGTGCACCGCAGCTGCTGGCCGCGCGGTTTGGGGGGCAGCGGGGAGCCTGAGCAGTGCCCCGTGCCGCTCAGGCTTGGCCCGCATTCCAGCTCTGGCACGCGTGCTAGGGGTTGCCGACCCCTGGACTACAGGATCATTTTGGTCCCCTCTGACCTTAGTCTGATTTCCCAGGGCAATCAGCTCATTGCAGGCTCAGAAGGAACTTTCTAGTTCATAATTTAGTCAAGATGGGCTTTTGAAAGCATCTAAAAGCATCCGACCTATGTTGTTATGAATGGCTAAGTCTGTTTGCTGCCTTTTATTAAGACCTTTAGAAAGCATTGTGCCAGCAGCTTTCTTGTCAAATGTTTGACTGCCTAGACACTCTTTAGCTTTCTGTATTGTAACCTTGCTTGTCCCAGATCCAGCTCCTGCAGTGATGTTTTAATTTGTGCAAAAGTTTTCCATCTTGGGGGATGGCAGTGCATAGATTGATGTGCACTGTGTGACTCATGAAGGCCTTAAACACAAGGTCGATCTTGGTTCTTGCTGCTCTTAATATTTGTTTTCTTCTGTAACTCGAAGAATTTCACAGCATCCTGGTACTGTGCACTCAGGTGGGATTTGATTATTTTTCTCAGTCTCCGAACCACCACTGGACAGGCAAGGCCCACAAGCACCAAGGCCCTTCGTAATTCAGTTACATAGTTAGACTAAAAAAGCACCAGCTCATCAGTTCCTAGCTTCCCTGGAGTTTGTTGTTTGAGCATGGGACGTAGACTTCATTTCCAAGGTCATCCACCTTGTGCTGAAAATGTTTATCATCTCTGACTCTGGCAGCAAGCGGAGCGTCCTTGTGCGCTGCGTGGATCGCAGACTCTCTGCCTCTTTAATTCTATTTTACAGGCTTCCGCTTGTTTTTTAAATCAGCATCAGTAAGTGGTTCTTGCAGAGTGTTTAGTTTTTTGACATTTTGGTTTAGTAATTGCTCTTTTATTCCTCCTCCTAATATGAAGAATGGGTACTGCAGAACATCACTTGCTGTCTTTCCCTTCTGTGCCACAGGGCTTTAAAACTGATTCCTTTGACAGAAACAAAAGCATCCGACTTCCTCTGTCCCTCCTTTCCTCCTCTCCTCTCCACTCCTCCCTTGCTTGTTTGTGCACTCACCTCCTGTTTCCTGTATTTTAGATGGTACGCTGTTCGGGGCCGGGAACAGGTATTTACTATACGTCCTCTGGCTTGGGAGAGAAAAGGGAGGGGGCTCAGAGCTGACTGAGGCTCATCGGTGCTTCAGAAATATAAATGATGGAAAAAGAAGAGCTTTTAGAGGGCCGTGGGGAGGGGGGGCATTTGGACCTGGCTCTTGTTCTGAGGCCGGGGGGAAGATGGGTAAATTTAAAGAGCGATTTAAAATAAAGGTAAGGGCACTCGCAGGCCGCCCAGCTCATTATGCTCCCCCCACTGCTGAGATCCCCTGGCTGCTGGCGGCTGAAAAAGAACGGCCGTCAGAGGCAGGTTCAGCGGGAGTCTTCACAAACAAACAACTCGTGTGCTGCGGAAAGCGGCACCTTGAGCAGTTTCACTTTCAGATGTTCAGTGGCCCTTAAAGGGGAAGCGGCAGCAGACCGGCCTCCCTGCTGGTGAGGGAGGGAGAGATTGTTAGCTGCAGACAGCAGGAAACCGGCCTACTGTTTTACAGACTCCAAAGGGGGGGCCGTGTTAGTCTAGGTCAGCCAAACAGGCAAGGAGTCCTGGGGCCCTTTTAAAGACCAACACATTTATTTATCACAGGAGCTTTCATGGGGGAAAATCCCACTTCCTCGGACGCTTTGAAGATGGGGAACTTACAGAATGGGAGGAAATTAAAAGTTTACAGAATGGGAGGAGATTAAATTTTTTTTTAGAGTGTGTCCGTAAAATTACGGACAGTTGGCAACCCTGGGCTGCATATTCCAGCTCATTACCGTCAAGCTAGCAGGCGGAAAAGAGCTGTATGGCCATGGCAGCAGGGGCTGGGCGTGCCGAGTGGATACGCATCGGTCAGGGCAGGTTTGTCCTGCAGAGGGCTAGTATGTGCTGCTGCTCCTGCTGTCCATGGTCCTGCAGCCACACAACTCTTAGCATGAACATGCCTACATGTGTGACTCACGCCCCCAGCTACCGGTGCAGACGGAACCATAGTGTAGGGAGCATCATGGCTGGGATAAGACGAGAAAGGGGAGGGTCCGCCCAGCCTGGAAGTAGCATAGGGAGTGCAATGGAGAGGAGAAGACAATGAGCGCAGCAATGCAGGCATGGGGTGGCTTTAGAGAGCCTTGAGTGTGAGGATCAGAGACACTTGAATGCGATGTAGACAGCAAGAGGAAGTGAACCCAGCTGGGGAGTCAAAGGCCGGAGGAACATGGTTAGAATGAGAGGAGTAGAGAAGAGTGGGGAGCGACACAATCTTGGAGAGGCAGGGGTGGAGCCAACGGGGAGGCCATCAGCTCTGCTAGTGCTGTTAGCTGTCATCTGCTTTGTAATATGCAGCCAGGGAAACTTTCCATCTTTGCTGTTTACAAATAGTTAGACAAATTGGTATTTGCATCTTGAGGCAATGGCTGATTTTCCTCCTTTCTGGGAACCCTGGCATGTGTTTTACTGTTTAACTCTGTCTCTGTGGTATTACATCTGTTGCTAAGACCGGCCCATTTTTCAGACCTTGTGAAGGATTGAGGTTCACTCGGTCTTCCTTCCTGCCTGCAGGTTCTACCATGCTGCCTGAATCACATCAGAGCCTGTATGAAGAAGGGTGAATGGGTGTTTCTTTTGTACACTTTGGTTTTTAGAGCATAAAATTATGTGCACTTTGAATTGAGAAACTCCGTCAATGTGGTTAGCCTTGGTTGACTGTTGTTTGTACCAGATCGGGTATATCTTATGTAACCCTCACTTTTAACCCAACATTTTTAAACAATAGAAAGTGTTAAAAGTAAGGGCTTTGATTTTTCAGAAGTGCTGGGCACTCACAGCTACAATTTTCAGGAGGAGCAGAGGAAGCTTAGAATCGTCTAGTAGATACTTATCTGTTAGGATATTCGTGTACATTTACATCTTTGGAGCCAGGAAAAGACAGAATTTCTATGCACAAATTGGTTAGCCAGATGTTGGACTGCCAAATTTTTCTGAGTTGCTGTTTTGTGAGCACAGATGGACATGCATGTAGAATGGTAGGCACACATTTACAGGATGGGTTCAGCAAAATAAATCGAAGAACGACCCTAAACTGAAGAAGTCCATAGCTCTGATGAATTCAGCCTTACTTATTGTTGTGTTGGTCTATTTGAGCCAATCAGTGTGAAATCTATGATTCCACAACAGAAAATATTGGTAGGAGATTTGCCGTGGCATTGTCTATTCATCCATCCAACATTTGCAAACTTACAGAATATGGACCAGATCCTCAGCTGCTGTAAAGTGCAGTAGCTTCCCTTAGTCAGCTGAGGGATCTGGTCCTATAAGAAAGTGGAGTCTGTGTCCTCTGTGCAGTTATCAGTAACATGGAAAGCAGATGAAGTGCTGTTGATGGTACATTGATTTCTGTACCTACCAGTGACAGGTGCGAGGGACGGTGTGTGGTACATTGAGTCTTTAGCTAGTTAGCCCCATCACCAGATGGCAGTTTTGTTTAATCTGTACCTGTCTTCAGAATGTTTTGCCTCTTTGTCAGGAGTGTTTCCTCCAATAAATAGAGCAGACTAGATCTCTGATCGTAGTGCCTAAAAATATCCTTGTGTGTATTAATAAGGATGATAAACTCTCCTGATAAAAATACAACTAAGAATGGCTGCTGGCAGCTAGGAAAGAAGAGGCATGTTTTACTGGATGAAGGCCACAGCAATGCTTATGTTCCCAGGCATGAGCCCAGCAACACAACAACAAAGGCATTCCCATCTGTTAAGCGAAGCTTCTGGTAGCTAAACAGAGTCAGTGTTATATCTGGCCAATTTCTGGATGTAATATGACTGCAGGATGACACACATCCTCTAGTCACTGAATTTGCCATAACGCTACTGGAAAGAGGAACCAGACATTAAAGATTGGAGTTTCAGGCTCCTGTAGCCTTCTCCCCCACCTTCTTCCTTCCATGGGCTATGGGTTTGAGTAAAGGACTAAACCAAACGTTACAGAGACCTACCAAGATGCTCTGTTGCATCTGGATGCATATTACCTGATCGCCTGCTGTGTGAATGTTGCTTTATTGGAATTACTATGGCTGTGGCTCTGATCTGATGTCATATTCTAGAGCTTGGGAATTCTTTTAAATATTGTAGCACAAGTTATGGCTCACAATGTATTCCTTGCCCATGCCCTTTATTACTTCATGTTTTGCCTTCCAGCTAGTCTGTTAACTCTGTTTGGATTAAATATCTAGAAAACCTGCAAAGGCTTGGACTCCTAGACTGAAATCTCCCAGGCCTGTGCTTGAGTTATTTAAGGGTTTATCTACCTGATGTCCTAGTCTGCACCACCTGGGGTGTAAGTTCTAACATGCACCGTCTGTCGCCCGCTAACTGATTTGTGTGGGTCCTGCTGGTGTGCACTAAAAGATCTCTTGTGCATGTTAATATATTCCCATTTCAAACACTACTACACTAACATGCATTAGGGTCTTGAGTGCACATAGGCCGGAACATGCGCATCACAGTTGTATGCCATGGAATTTACGCCCCAGCTGGTACTAAGTTACCATGCACACAAGTCCTAAGAAACAACCCTGTATTTGTCATGATGGCAGATTAGACTAAATAGAAGTTGAATGCCTGTTAGTTCTACTAGCTGGATGTGAACACCAATCCTGCAAAATGTTGCAGATGATTCGTACATTTTTTTCTTCAGATATTCTTTCCATCTGCCATCAAAGACTGGACTAAATGTAAATGGTTATTTGTCAGTACTTCATTCAGGCTGTATTTCTTCTACTCAGTAATTTCTGCTTTCTCCTATCTTTCTCCTCTCAGTTCATTTGGAACATTGAACAGCCATTTCCAGACAGAATAGTACATTTATGGAAATGTTGATAAAACGAGAGAGAACACAGAAGTTCTTTAGCCAAGGGTAGGGCGGGGAGGAAGTGCTGAAGAACAATGAGCTGTGGTGAGCCAAATGGGCTTCACTCATTCTCTCCACTCCTCCCAAATTATTTTATGTACTATTTTTATATTCAATTATTTTATTCATATGATCACTCTGCAAGTTATGCAGCTCCTCTAATCATCTCCATTATTGTCTCTGACAGATCCTGAGTGTTGGGATTGATCATGTCGTTCCGATTTGGACAACACCTCATCAAGCCCTCCATTGTGTTTCTGAAGACCGAACTCTCCTTCGCTCTTGTAAACAGGAAGCCAGTGGTCCCTGGACGTATCCTTTTCATAAAAGCTTCTGAAATAAACACTCCTGAGTGCTAGATACTGAGTTTGCCAAGAAGAAGGACTCTACTCGCTCTGAAGACCAGGTAAGATGTTACTCATATTTATTCTGAAAGCCGTCAGTGGGAAGTAATATGCTTGATCAGTGTTGCAGAACTTCTGAAAATGGTTGCTTAGCAACTGTGACCTTAGAGGTGAATTTTCTATTGACCTTTTCACCACTGAAGATGTATAAATAAACAGGTGTTTCTAAAAGGATTTTTAAGTGTACGAGGTACGTCAGTTTAAATTTCATATGCTGCTGAAAAAAGCAGGTTATTTTCTTGATATTTCTGTCACCTATTTTTAGATCTAAGTAAATGCTTTACAGAGCTTTTCAGCATGTTTTCTTGGAGTTAAATGTACTGTATTCGTCAAATGAAGATAAAAAACCCATTCAGGTGATTACTTTAAAGACAGGTCACTTTAAAGCAAAATTTACTTGCTTATGTGACTCTATGTAGGAATGGATTAAACAAACCACCTGTTTTCCTGAGGAAAGCTTAGACCCTTCGTTGAAAACAAGACCCATCTATCTATTCAAACACACGGGAAATTACAGTGTTGTATCGTAGACGTCGGAAGTTCCTTAGAACCTACTCATGTTAAGTGTCTGCTCTGAGATCCCCCTAGGAGGGAACCAGGACCATCTGTACCGATCTCTGTGTTCATGTGTAACTCCCACTAATTTCAGTGGAAGTCCAAGGTAGGATTTTTAAAAGTGCTCAGTGCAGGTCTAGTCTTCTCCAGTGGAATTCAATAGTAAAAGTCCCCCGGGAGCAGAGTTAGGCCAGCATTGTACATATTTGAAAATCCCATCCAAGTGTCAATATTGGGTGGAGAACGGACAGATGAATCAACATTTTGAATTGCCAGAAATATTCCAAACATGCTTGGGGATTTGATGGTATGTTTGCAGTCACTGATTTTCATCAGAAGCTTTTTGTCCTGTGGTGTTATTTCTTCCTACCTTTCAAACACTTCTTTGAGTTATTTGTTACAGGATTGAGATGTTTGGTTAAAATTTTATGGTAGAAATGTAGCGATGGAAGAGCTTGTTAGGCCAACTTAACTACATCTCTCAGGGCTGCAAAAAATGTCATGCCCAATGAGGCGTAAATAAGTCAACCTAGGCCCTGGCATAATACCCTGAGGTTGACAGAGAGGTAGATTTACTACAGCGGCAGAAGAACCCCTTTCATTACTGTGGTAAGTTGTTATGCTACAGGGGTGCAGCTGAAGCTATCGCATTGCTAGAATAGACATTGCCTTAGACATGTTTATAGACACTTCATGGCACTAGCCAACCAGAGTATTTTGAAGAACTGAGTGAGAAGCTTTGTTTTTGGAATGATGCGTTGGCAGGCCTGTAGTACGCTACACACCCTGTATCTCTTTAATGAATTCATCCCATTTTCAGTCCCATTTTCAAAGCAATCAAATGAAAATATTGGTACAATCACTCTTTGAGACGTGGTTCTTGCAGGTACCTAGACAACACAGCGCTATGTGGAGTGTCCAAGTATGATTATGATGAAAATGTAGAGCTACTGTATGTGGAAGTTTTAAAGCAACGATTAATGACTTGGTCAATAAACTAGTAAATTGAAGTGGTAAATTTTATTGTTAAATATAAAAAGGTGTTTCGGATAGAAAATGTTTATTTTTAATATTTTATGCGGAGCTGGGAATAAATGTTGAAGAAGCCTATAAAAGTTAATTATTACAGGCTTTTTTCCTTTAGAAATCATTAAAGCTCTCAACTTTCGCCGTATGGTTACTGCTCTCTGTTTGGTGGATACATTTACTTGCTCAGGTTCAGTTTTGTTGTCCCATAATGAGTTTTGCAGCACGTTTTATATTGGCACATTGTTTTAAGAGCTCATGTGGTGTTATCTGTAATGTGGTCTTTGCTTTCTGTTGAACAAATGTTCAGGTAATAAAAACAAAAAACCTAACTCTTTCTCTCCCTCATTATAATAAGAAAAAAATGGAAAAGTTCAGGATGCTAAGGAGAGACTACAATATGTAAAATAGAGCAATTTGCAACGGTAAGCCTGTAAAATGCCTGTATAATACAGCATTCACTTAAAGACCTGGCTGGCAGTAACAAGTTTATTTCCTTTGCTTTATTGTAATAATTTTATCTGCCTTGTCTTTGGAACACTTAGACATTCCTTTTCCCTTTTTGTTTTTTCAGTAAAAAAATAAAAGATGAATGCTTCTGAATTAGGGAGACAAAGGAAATCAGTGTGAAAGCCAGCTCACTCCAGGTGGTGCCTTTAATTAACTTGTAAGGTTGAAATTCCATCTTTAAAAGGAACGTAGGATGGGAGTCTTGAATCTGCCACAATCATTCTTAAAGTACAGTTATGCTCTGAAAAGTGCTTCTGTAAAAATGGCATCATGGAGTTCAGTGTTTCTGTCTCAGTGGCTATATAGTGTATTTTGCTCACTTTGCAACCAAAAATGATGCTTTCTCTTGATAGCCAGCCATGCAAATTCAACCTGTTATTTCTGGCTCCCACACCAGCAATAAGGCTTCTGGAACGGGAATTTCGTTAACAATTCAGTTGATGAGGCGTGAGCTAGACTGTAATCCAATTCAAGCGCCCAGGGATGTGCTGTTTCTGCAGAGCTAACGGGAACGAAGGGTAGTGTATGTATATATGGGTTGGGTGGGATGGGGCTGCCCTGTCTTCTGCCTCATTGATCTTCCCAGCATGCATTAAGATGAGGCTCCAGTCACTTTGGGGACATGAGTTTATTTGTAACTTGACCGCCTGTGGGGATCGCATCTTCATTGGATTAGGATATCTGGATCTAAAATGATGACCTTTCACTACCTGAGCTAAATGATTTGGGTCATTTGCTTCAAGTCAGTAGCCCCCGCCAACAGAGGGAGACAGAGCAACAGTGCGTCAGTGCGGTTACGAGTGGCTATATACTGTTTCAAAGCAAGTGGTGTGTTCTCCCCCAAACGTGGTCAGCTCCACTGCCCAGTGCATAGGACCATCATGATGGCCTTTCCCAACTACTGTGAGGCATCAAGTCAAAGCACATGGAGCGAGCTCTGGCAGGCCTCGTATGCCCTTTTCTTGCACCTGCCTACGACAAGGTGATGGGGCTTCTTGCACTGTCTGCTTCCCGCCCCTTGAGCAGCCAGGCACACGCCACATCTATGGTGGGCGTTGTGTAGAGTCCTCATTCGTAAGACTTTTTCTTAGATTATAGCATTGACAGGGACGTTAATATTATGTGTTGTCTGGATGTTGGTACTAAGGGGATTTCGTCTTCCGTGAGAGTTGGGTGAGGAAAGAGAGAGATGTGCAACTCTTGTCTGAAATCTCATGCAGTACGGAGCCTTTTAGAAATCCAGTTTTCTGGTCTCAGAGCAGAGGGAAGTATTCCCAAATCAGTGGAGCAAACAGAGGGAAAGGGAGAGAACCAGAGACTGAAGGAAGAGGGGCTGCAAAAATTGCCCTTTTTTGGGTTCTTGCTCTCGGAGATTTATTTCTCCCAGGTATAATTTTTTGTTGCAGTAATCGCTCAGGTGCCTTATACAGCTAAGTGCTTATGTGATGACAGTGCCTGCAGCTGACTTTCAGAGACTTAGCTTGAGGTATGGAGGGATGTGGGAGGTTATTATATCGGAGCTCTAGTGAGGGGGCAGCTGCATTCTCTGAGAGTGTATGCTGTGCCCCAAATAGCACCCCCACCCTCACTAGCTTTTTGGAAGGGGCAGAGCCTGGGGTAAGGTGAAGTGACGGAGGGGCCATCACTTTGTGACTCCAGAGATACAAAGCAGTTTTAGTGTGAGTGCTGCCAACTTCAAGAATAGCATTGGTATGTTTTTGGAATTAGGGAAATAAATCACGTGCAGCGGTGCAAGTGAGCAGGACCTCGTAAGAATAGTGCCTGGCAACGTTAATGCTGTTGGCATAAGCGCAACACCGGGATTTATATTATGATTTGTTTATACTGTACTTTTCCTTATTCTGATGAAAAGCATGCCAAGGATGAAAGACTGACCTAGCGATCTGAGTGAAGGAAACGAAGAGAACGGTTGAAGTAGATCTCTGAGCAGGGCTTTTCTGTGTCTTAGCCTTCCTTACCATATAGCCATTTTGGTCTACGGTCCAGCTCAAGCTAGTTTTGAAATCTGTCCACTTTGAGCTCCGAGTTGATATGAAAACTGAAACCACAGAGCTTCTGGCTCATACTGATGCCATCATTTAGTGGAGCACTGCAGAATTTCTTTAATTAAATCCATCTGCTTGTTAGCATTGGAAAGTGCTTCCTTCCTGTTGTGCACTGGTGCTGATATAAATATTTTGAGGAGATACTACCATTTTCATTGAAGTATTATACTGACAGCAAAACAGCTTTGCATATATTCTGCTCACATCTTCAATAAATGTAAATTTTTTTTTAATCACTGTGCCTTTTTCTTTGCCTTATACTAGGTTTTTGCTTTCATTTTGTGTTAATCATGAAAAATGAATTTAAACATTAGTGGAATGTATTTGGGGTGAAGGCTTTTATTGTAAATAAAATTATTCATTTACGTCCTCTTGTTTTCAGCAGACAAGGTATTGATTTTTGGATTTCTGTTTGGGATGCCATAAAGAGTACTAGCATAAGAGGAACACAGCGACATTTATAAATTGATTGAATTCTCTATGTAATGACAGAGACAAACATCAGTTCTATGGCAATACTATATTACACAAAGCATTTTTCAACAGTTGAATCAATTGGTTATTAGAAAGTTCAAGCTTTTCAACCTGGGACAATGATTTAATGAGAATGTCCTGACCCTTAATATAAAATATATATATAGTTTACACACACGCAATATTTATATAAATAAAAGAGACAAGATTTTTTTAAAAGGGACTTTTCAGCCAAGTTTCTTTGGAAAATAATTTTCTACTTTGAAATATAGATCACAGTTTCACCTTTTCTGTACGGAAGTGTTTCATGGCTGGACTAGGCTGTAGCTTTACGCAGAGCAGGAAAGCATTCCTGGTTGTTGGAAGCTGTTATGCGGTCTGAGAGGGAGAGAGAGAGAGACTGGACGCTTCTGTAGTTTTGATCACCTTTTATGTAACATTTATTGCCAAGATATACGGGTACAGATTTAGGGGAGGCTGACTAGCAACTCAGTGATAGCTAACTGCAAAGCAGCCAATAAAGCAGCACATCGGATACAGTAAGCTAGGAGGTTTAACCCAAAAATGAGGAGCTTCTGTTCTTTCTTATAGGCCTCTGGCTTCAGACACATGTAGCAGGAATGCAAGGCAAATAAGGCCCCACGCGTCTAATACTTAAGCCCTGTAACAAAGGATAAAGCATAGAATACAGAAAACGGCACTTTTGCATTCACGCAACCCCTTGCTTACAGCATTCGTACTTGCTAGGCGCAGAGCTAACTTTGGACCGGCCAGGTCTGAGTCCGCCCAGGTCCCAAGGCTGGAGGGGTGAGGAAGCTTTGGGTGCACAACAACCTCACTTGTGTCGATGTTGGTGTCCCTCCAGGTTCTCCGAGTCAGGTCTCCTTTTATTGATGAATCTACTGGGGGAGGCACTCCGAGAGGATGTCCCCCTTCGTCCTGATTTGGAGCTGTCTTTGACTGGTCATTTCTCCTTTCTTGATTGACACTTTTGGGCCCCTGTCACCAGTCCTGTGCCCTGACCATCAAATGGGTGACTCCCTGGTTAGGAACTTTCCACTCGTACCACTCGGGCATCCATTTCCCAGTCTCTTGGGCAATCCAGGTACTGGAAAGTTGGTACTCTTAGCAGTTCTTTATTGAGGGGGATTTCTTCATTCCCAGGCGGCCCATCTCCTACCCTCTCGAGGGTACAACTTGCACAAGCGGGTTAACCACGAACTGCTTACTTGGAGATGCGTGGAAAGCTGAGCTTGCTTAACATTTGCAAAAAAAACCCCTAAAAATATGGCAGGATGGTATTTTGATACATTTGCAGACGTGCTGTGTTAGCACTTAGCATGAGGTGGGGCTGCTGGCAGGCTCTCTCTGTCCCCGTACTTCCCATTGTCCCACAGAACAAAACTGAAAACACACATCCAAAGCCTATGGAGTTTTGTGGGAATTTCATCAGCAGGTAGAGTTAATGACCCGGTTACTCATGGCCAAGGCCATGTTTTGTGCTGAGTTGGCTCTTATGACTTTTTCATTTTAATCCACAGCGAAAAGTGAGCTGCAGCAGCTGGCCTTAGCGGGTGTTGTCAAGTGGAATCATTGTGGTTCCATTGACTGCTGGGGTAGAGCTTTATGACCTTTCATGTGGGATTCACACCCCCGTTCATTGTGATACACTTTGTGCAGCAGCACACAGGTCAGTTTGGGAGTCAGATCCATCAGCCATTACACCTGGTAGAGGTGTAGATTGAGATGCAAATGTGGTGGCCACTTTTGCTGTCCTCAGGCTGGTATAGCAGATGTGTTTTTCTGTGATCACTCCGTGATCTAGCCGAGGGAGGATTTCACACCAGCTCTGCAGGGACCTTCTCGGTCAACTTCAACTACCTGGATTTATTGTGTGGGGGATAGGCTTTCCCCTTAGTGCAGAAATTATTCACTTTGATTTTGGTGTCATTGCTCTACTGGGCTTTTCTGGGGAGTTGATTAATGTTGGCTGAATCTCTAGGGGATAGAAAATTAGTGCACATGAGCATCAGAAGCCTGGACCGTAGGCAGGCTAGCAGAAGAACCTTACCTATGGCTGAGCTAGAAACTAAGCAAGACAAGCGTTTGTTGTGTTGTTATACTGTGTACCATATTGGACAAGAAAAGAGTGTTTAGAAATAAAAACAATGTGAATACATAAGGGGAAGATTTCCATACTTTTCTAAGCCAACAAAGTGATTCCAGCTGGATTTGGTTCTAGTTTTAGGTGAAGGTTTGTGTGGGTTTAAATATATCTAAAATGATTCACCCACAACTAGAATTAATATCTAAAACAGCCCATCAGCATTTCTCTTCCTTTTTCTAATATTGTTGTATATGTTCTAGTAGAGCTGGTTGGAAACCAAAATTTCCATTTCATGGGAAATTTCAACAGTTGACGTTTTATTCTAAATTTGAACAAACATTCAGAATTTTCAAATTTTTAGCAAATATTGGACTCAGGACTATCAATGTTTCACTGTGTATTTTCAAATCATATTTCCTTTGATAATGTGGAACTATTTACTTTGATAACATAAAATGTGTCATTTTCACTTTTTAATTTAATTTTAACTTGTATTAAATACAATTTATTGTAATAATTTGATATTTTAATATTTTAGCAAGTCAAATGAAATGAATAAAACTTGAAATGAAACAATTTCAACAATATCAAAGTGAAATGAAGAAATCAAAATGATTTGTTTTAAGTTTTTCCTTTTGAAAATTTCATTGAAGAAGATGCACCCCAAACATGTTACTTTTGAGAAAAGTTTTCAATGCATTTTTCAATGGAAAACTGTTTTGTCAGAAAAATGTTAGCTAGCTATGCTGATTAGTAGTATTTAACATCAGATGTAAAGAGTGTAAACTCATTGGAACCTAGCCTTCCTGGTCTGATCCTGCAGTCAATGTTCAGGCAAAACTCGCCTTGAATTTTATGTATTGCTTCAATAAAGATGATAGGATTTGGCCCCAGGTCTGGGTGAAAAAAATCAGACATTTTTAATTAATGTTATGTACTACTTTTTCCTAAAGTCTGATTAGTTGGATTGGTTACCTTATATTTTGTATGTACACCTCAGAATGCTGAAATAAAATACAAATATGGGATCACGTCTGAACTAATTTAAAATACTTATGACAATGTTAGAATCTATTGATAGTAAATTTAGTCTAAATAAATTGGCTTTAAAACTTGCTATGAAATTCTGAGGTATTTTGCAACACGTGCATATTTGCACTTAGTTAATGCAATAATGTAGACTTGTTACAATTATATATAATATGAAAATACTCTTAGTGTTTTCTGCAGATGTTTTACATCCACGACCATGAATGCAGTGTTAGGGGTCCCTTCAGTAGAATGGCATGAGAGAAAAATGTGTCTGAGACTGTATTGTGAATGTTTAGTTAAGTTTGTTCTAAGGACCTTAGCTAAAGCCCTTTGAAATCATTGGAAAGATTCCTGTTCACTTCATCTGGCATTGGCTCAGGCCTCATATAACACTATTCTAGGGTCCAGTCCATAAACCTTACTTTTATGAGAAGTTTCATTAGCGTCAGTGGGACCATTCATTTGAATAAGAGTTAAACCCACTGCAATACTGTTAATTTGTACCTCCGTACTTCATTTTCAGCATATTTCTTTAGAATAATATTTCCTGTGTGCTGATTACCCATGTCTTGCAAGTTTCTGTAGTGTGCACCTTACAAAGGAAAACTTACAAAAGGATTATACCTGTTAATTAATAAAAATTCCTCTTCCCAAAATATGAAGGGGATGTAACAATCTGCTGATCTGTGATTTTGTCACTGCTCTGTGGGAGATGAAATGCTGTTATAGGAGTATCAAATGAATCAATATATGTGTATAAAGAGAACTATGTAGATTTTGCTTTGTTAGACCAAGAAAGTGGGCTCTTCATGCTTAATTAATACCATACCTTTGTTTCTTAGCTGATTGAAGGGTTTCTGAAGAGGTGTGTAGACTGTTCGCTTCATGTGACCCACCTGATGGGCACCTCCTGGCGATGTTATGGGAAATCACTCAAGTGATCCCTGTCAGGCGATCTGTGCTTCACCTCTCTCCGTGCTGATCTCCAGTTCCAAGTTCGATTCTAGGATCTCAGCCCTCTGGCTGAGTCCCTTGTAAGTCCACCCCTTTTGGGGTAAAGTCCCATTCACAAGTCTCAGTCAATGGCCATGAGTGCTGCACAGCCCTTGGTGCTCTGGGGGAACAGGGAGGCACCTGGGCTCACCACTTCTCTGGGTCCCAGCCACGACCTCAGCACCACCTGCTGCCTCCTTCCAGTCACTCTGCACATCAGCATTCCCTGGGCTGCTTTCCCCACACCCCCCCTTGTGCGCCCTCACCTCCAGGTCACGCCATAGTCTGCTCTTGGCCTGCTGCCCGGGAGTCCCAGCTGCTGGCAGCCACCACCTGTCTTCAGAACCCTGGTCAGCTCCCGTTGGCCCATCGTGAGCTCTCCAGGGTGCTGGCTCACTCAGCCAGGGAGACAACCTTCCTCCCTGCACTTCCAAGGCCAACTGCTGGCTCTGCCTCTGCAGCTCCCTCTTATACTGGGAACCTGGCCCCTGATTGGCTCCCAGCCACTCTTGCTCTATTGACTGCTGCTCCAGGACCCTCTTACCCCTTTATGTGCTGTAGTGGGGCAACAACCCTGCTACAAAGTCTTTTATCTGGAGCCATTGTCTGGCCTTCCTGCTTCTATTAACTGGAACTATGTAAGCATACAGGAAACATCCAGATAACTCAACATAGTGCTACAGAAACTATTCCAATTACAAGGCCACAGGTAATATTCATGAATTATTGCAGAGCAGCAGTTGTCACCCATGCTGGGCACTTCTGAAAACAGCAGCCTAACTGAATAGCGTGGAAATAGCCTTTCCCCCAGTTAAGCTGCACAGGCTTTGGGGGTAAAGATGGGGCTTGAAATATTTAAATGTCAGGTATGAAAATAGAGAGACCAGGGAGGAAGATCAGCTACTAGCTATCATTTTTTGGTGTATTTTGTTTTGTGTTTATACAGCATATGAGACTCAGAGACAGGGCTTCAGCTTGAAGAGTCCACTGAGCAAGGGCTCGGCAGGATGTGTGTAAACCACTCTGTTCAAGTGGTGATAAGGAGGGCAGTTAATTATCTCAGGCCTGGAGCCATTTCCTTTGCAATCTACAAACAAAAGGATGTTACTTGACTTGCACACACAGCAAGAGAAACTGCAGCTGAAGATGCTCACTGTCAAAGGGAGTATCGAGTTTGTCTACACTGGGTTAATTTGCTCCAGTACAGCTGTACTGAAGTAGCTGGTCTGGTGCAAACCTAATTCTTGATGCATTGCACCAATGTGAAGACGTGAGCTGCCGTGGTTTAAAAGCAGGGTAAGCTGCACTAGTGCAAGTCATTGTTTATATGGGTGCAGCAGATATATAATGTGGGTTTGCAGTGATGTAGATCAACCCTGTGCAGATGAGGAGGGGCCATTCCTGAATGCATGGAATGGGCCTATAAAGCTTACGTTAGGAAAGCCATGTACTATTGCATTCTTGTTCAGCTTACGGATACCATCTAAACCAGATCTCAGAGAATAGTCTTAAAACTGTGTGTGGTGTGTGTATGTATATATCAATGTACTTCACCCTTTGCAACAACATTTTTTGTCACGAAAACCTAGTGCATATCAGCTGAAGAAGCACCTTTGTGTCATTCTTTTACTTTTCATGCTTTGTCTGTGGGACCTGTAAGTAGCTTTAAAAGCTGATCTATACGTGGTGCTTTCAGTGTCTCACTATTTCAAAGGAGCACGTGCCTCTGAAGGTATGTAGCTTGTGCACGTCTTGTAGCCACAGATGTTAGTCCACATTAGCTAGGGTGAGTGTTTTTAATCACACCACCAGCTCTTAACTAATCCCGTTATAAGACTAAGACAACCTCTGCTCTGTAAAACTAGGCATCTATTAAATGTTTCCCACTAAGAGTAGGTAGTGCATGGAGACCCCACACTTGCAGGGAATGAGGGATACGTAACATCTGAATGTGTGAGATACTTGTAGGAGCACCTCAGTACCTACAGATTAGACTCGAGAGAGACAATGCACATACACTTCTATTGCTTAAGATTCTGATTCAAAACAGGAGCCTGGCGATGGGTGAACCTGGGTCCATCGTCTTTGGAAGCAGACCCATCCAATCTGTTTCTTCTGATGCTCCTGCTGCACTCAAGCTTGGAGCTTCAGACAGTTTCAGCAGGTCAGTACCCAGACTTCCTGCTTTTGGCCACGTGACTGGAAGCAGTAAGTTTGAGAAGTGGTCAGCCAAGAATCACTAAGCTGCTTGATGCTCCAGTTGCCAAGGTAACTGGAGTGTCTTCAGTTTCCCAAACTCCCTGTTTCCATTTACTTGACCGGAAGCAGGAAGTGGCCACGCCCACCGGAGTTGATCACACTTCTGGCCATGCCCCTAATTCAAAACAGTCCCACTTTAGTATGGAAGGAATGTACCTGTAGGAAGCATGGATACAATTATGCAGCTTGCCTGCAAGGTGCCATGATTACATAGATTATACATGTCTGCTCAGCTTGCTGAACCTCCGATTTCAAAACATCTATCCTAATTGGCCACCCAGAGGAATGTTCACAAGGATATGTCCCTGTACTGAACATGTGCAACACCAAGATCCAAGTGATACACACAGCTGGATTTGAACCCAAAGCCTCTGCCTTAATGGTTTTCAGAGATCCTCGGGGAAAAGATTTTACCCATCAGTGTTTTAGCAGAGTAAGAAGCTAGTCTAACTGTCCAGTGAGGCAACAGCTTACTCAGGAGAAGAACTTCTACACAAGTTTGAAAGAAGGAAAGAGAGGCAAGGTCCACAAACTATAAACAAAGGCTGCGTCTACACAACAAGCAAGGATTGTGAGTCCCAGCTCCCGTAGACATGCTTGCATTAGCTACCACCCTAAAAACAGTAGTGTAGCCTCGGTCTCATGGGCAATGGCAGAAGTAGACTGGGCTGCCCTGTGAGTACGGACTTGTCACGGCTGCCTCCACGCATGCGACCATAGCTGCTCTTTTTAGCATGCTGGGTTGGCTATGTATGGCCATGCATCCTTAGCTCCAAGGATACGTGTTGACCTGGAAAGAAGAAAAGTTAAGAGGCAACCCAAGTTCATGTGAAAGCATGGGAAACTGGGGCTGACTTCATACAGGGGAAAGGAATGACATTTTTTCTTTTTCAGTTTAACAAGTAGTTTGAATTCATGTTGTTAAAAAATGAAAATCCTATTGATAAATAATGAAGGGCTTTAGTTCAGAGTTATCTTCTAATCTAGTAGAGAGCGAGTTTATAATCAGGTTGCAGAACAAACCCTGCAATATTTTCACTTTAGCCATATTAAACCTAAACCTACCCTGCAACCATAAATGTTGACACTGATAACAGATAGGAAGAGTAAAGGTGTGTAGCTACATTTATAGCCAGTGATCACAGACAGCTCTTTAGTTCCCATGTTGCTAATAGATACTAAAGATCGGCAGGGTTATTTTCAGATGTTAATTGCTGAAATGTTGTGATATAAAATGAAGAATATAGGGAGATTTTTTTCCTATGTATCTGATTTGCAGTTTAGCTTTTTCAGTTTTTAAAATGTAGTTTCAAACTAAGCCCTTCCCATTATTTATATATATATATAATCATATCCTAGGACTTATTTCCCCTCAACATAGTCATAAAAATGTGATATGCTGCAGTACACTTAGTTAACCAAATCTGGGCAATATATTGCAAGGCTTGCACTTGTGGCAGAATATAATTAAGAGATGGTTGGAATAAATGGTTATTCATAATAAATGTCACACAATTACCATAAGTAATGCAACACCCATTCAAAATTTCCATTTGTAATGAAAATAGATTTGCTGGAAAGTCAGTCGGAAATTTCATTTATTCCATATCGTTCTTAGCCTATCAGAATGTTTTGTGCTATTCAGTGTACTGTGACACGCAGTGCTTTCCCCAGGCACATTTTGAGGGGAATCTGACATGTTTCCTCTTTCAGCTCTTAAGTAGGGATATAATGTTCACTTCTCTTCGCATCTCTGCACTGAATACATAGATTTTGCCTATTGCAGGTTTTTTTTTTATATTTGTGAAAAGAATCACACATAAATGACAGAACTTGGCTTGCTGTAATTTATATATAAAGGGAGCATTTGATGATTTCACAAATAACCTTCTAAATTTACTTTTTATATTTAAGATAGCCAGACAAAGTTCATATTCTCTGGATCAAAAATGACATAGAAAAGACCCCAAACTAATGGAAGTTGGGAAAAAGGGGAATGCCCCATGACATGCCTTTTAAAAGAAAGGCAAGGATGAGAAAATGCAGATCTACCGGTCACACTGACAGCTTTGTGTAGGAAGTCCATTGTTCCATGGAGTTGGGCCAGCAGTTGAGCGAACGTCAATGCTGTTGGCTTTTTCAGAAATAATTCTTCAGCTAGGTGTTGGGCACCTTTCCTGGGAAGGGGAGCTGACTGGAGTACATCACAATAACTTTGCCCAGAACAAAGTTAGACATGAATTGAGCACATTATGCACGTTGGAGGTCCTACTAAAATGTGGTGGTTACAACAGAAAATGGAATTCACAGTAGGGCATTTGGTACCACTGTATCGCACTCTTACACGTTGCATAGTATAATTTCTGAAATGTCACCAACATGCATAGTCAGCAAAACTGACAGTTTAACTATGAAGCTGCTATTTATTTGTCAGAAATTTAAAGTCTCGTGTTCTCATAAGAGAGAACCCTTAGTAATTAGTAAAAAAAAAAAAAAAAGAATTTGTGTGAGGCACTTACACCACACTGTGAGAAGTGAGAATTCTCCTATAGCCAGTGTTTCGGCTAGCACCCTACTCTGTCCAGACTAATGGTGTGAAAAGCTTTAAGGGAGACTCTGCCTAAGAATGGTTAATTTCCCCTCACGGTCAGATTTTTCTCTTTCCTAATGGATTTTGAGATGGTTATGGGCATGAAGAGATCTTTTCATCTTAAAGATTTATTTTAGTTCAGGGAGGCTGTTTATGCGGAATGTTATCTTTATCTGGCTAATAATGTGTAAGTGGTTCATAACCTCATCAGCGTCTGATGAAAATGGCAATCTGGGTGTAAAGGGTATTGCATAAGATATGCCAATCAAACAGGAAATATTAACTAAATTTTTGTCCGAGATACTTAGCGTACAATATGGTCTGACCTACTTGAAATATTAGAAAGTTTGGCAATAATGGGTGGGTTTTTTAACATGTTTGTTAAAGTGTGGCTCTATTCGGGAACATAACTGTGTAAAAACGACCTTATGATGGAGTTGTAGGTTTCTCTTTCACTGGTTTACAGATAACATTTCTTGAATTACAAGTAAAGGTGTTTCTTCCAAATGCCATCACCACAAACTCTGGCTGAATTTTGTTATCTGAACATAAGCTCTGGTCCTGTGGGGATAAGTGGAAAATTTGCCATTGACTTCACTGGTGCCAGGTTTTATCCCCTTCAGTTTACTCTGTGTAGACATAAACTGTAGGATCAGAACGTTAGTTCACAATTCTGTGATTTGGGGGTCAGACTAGAATCCAAATTACTCTTCCACAGCTGTATTGCAGCAGCAAATGCAATAAAAAGTATTGAAAATGTACTTTCCTTAATAAATCACTTCTCAGTACAAATAGAAAATGGAATCTGGTTTTCTTTCTTTCTTTCTTTCTTTCTTTCTTTCTTTCTTTCTTTCTTTCTTTCTTTCTTTCAGTAAATGTTGGGTTCTTGTAATTTGCCTTCTGATTTCTGAGCCGTGTGTCATGTTTTCGGGCCTTTATCCACATGAGTGGCTAGGGCTAGAAATTATTTTAGAAGTATGAAAGCTGATATTCTTATGCAGCCTCTTGATTCCTGAAGCTCAAGCTTTAAGAAAAACATCAACTCTTGTGAGACTTGAAAGCACCTCCCCAGAGTGGGCAATACAGTGCTGGGATGGTAATTGCTACCATGAGCAGACCCATTTCCAGGACGGGGCTTTGTGACAGGATGTCCAAACTTCGCACTGGTCCAGCCAGGGTTAACTGCACTCTCTGGGCCACAGAACCATGCCCCCTTCAGCTCGATGGGGCTTGCTCCACATGCAGCCTCATTATAGAAGAGAGCAGCCCTGCTCAGTTGAGGCAGACTGCTGAAGAGAGAGGACACACTCCTGAAAGGAGTCTCTGGAGCCCCAGACTGCACAGGCCGGGAGCACCTCAACAGTCAGCTGCCACCCCACCCTAAGAAGGCCCAGAGGGAATAGGAGGAGCCAGGAGTGGCAGGTGCTGATGATCCCGGGGACCCATAAAAGCTACAGAATTTGTCACCAGCAACAGGGGTAGGAAGCAGACCATGGGGACTTAAACTTTGCTACAGAGGTGACTCAGGAAACTAGTCGTCACGTTTCAGTAGGACCCGCTGATTCAGTGGCAAGTACCTTCGCTGCGGCCAGGCCTTGGGTGGGAGTTAGAGGACCAGGGATGGCCAAACCCCTATCTTGGGAGCCACACACCCCTAGTGGCGTCCCAATCTACCACTAAGCCACACCGCCCTGCCGTAACTGAGCCGTACTATTGCTTCTGGCCATTAGGCCACACTGCCTGAACCAAAGGGACCACTTTATTGATTCCAGCCATTAGGCCTCATTGTCCTTTGAACTGCCACCCTATGGACTCTGGGCACTTTTTTTTTAAAGACGGTCACTATATTTGCCTCCCCCCAGTCATTCAGCGCATCCCCTGATTGCCACAAGTTTTCAAGAATAATGTCCAGTTGCTTTGTAATCACGTTAGCCAACTCCCCCAGCACCTTCAGGAGCATTGCATCCAGCCCCAGGTCCTGCTTTTCGAAATAGTCCTGACCCTGTTCTTTCACCACTGAGCTGCTCACCTCCTTCCCATTCTGCGCTGCCCAATGCAGTCGTCGGGGAGCTGAGTTGTCTGTGAAGAGAGAGGCATAAAAGCATTGAGCCCTTCAGCTTTTTCCACATCATCTCTTGGTACATTGCATCCCCCATTCAGCAAGGGTCCCTCCCTTTCCCAGGCCACCACCTTCTTGATATCATGTTGGTAGAAATCTTTCTTGTTACCTTCATATCCCTTGCTAGCTAAAACTCCAGTTGTGATTTGGTGTTCCTGATTTCACCAGCAGCTTTATTGACATGCCATTTTATGTTTTTGCCATGAACTACAGAAGGACATAGTCTCCCCGTTTCCAACCGAGGGCCAACAGTTCATTTAAAATGTGTTGGAATGCCACTTACTTCTGGTACTGTTGATAGCATACCTTTTATTCTTAGCATGTGTATGTGACATCTGTGGATTGCATTCAGTATACAGCAAAATTGAATTACTTTCAGCTGTGCCTGAAAAAGGTCAGTGTTCAGAATTCTATTTTCTTGCATATCCACAAACATTTAATCGACCTCCTCTGCAGCATGCCTCCTACCAGACAGGTGTTCAGGCAAGGACCACCATCATTTTTCAGACATGCTCCAGTGCCCTTTTTCGATCATTACTGCCACACTATATCTTGGTGTTTAATGGAACGTCTTTTGGCAGAAAGGCCTTCTATACAGTATTTGTGAAATGAAATTACATGTTTCCTCCCCCAAAGTTTATTTAGCTCTAGGTAGTGAAAATCCGAGACAAAATGAAACCAAACTTTTTAATATAGTTTTCTTCACAGTGCTTCATCCTGGTTTAAGGAAATTACTTCTGAACCGAAAACTTTGGAAGTACTTCTTGAAATCAGATCAATACATTTTTCAGCTGACTTTCTTGAAAAAAATCAGAGGGAGATGCTTTAATAACTAGGTTTCCTTGTTTCTTTTTACATTGTCACGGGACGTAGTGCAAGCTGCTTTTGTTAGGTTTTTTTATTATTTTGCTCTAAGGCATAAAATGCATGCACCAAAATTGACTTATTCACCTCACTCAGGTGGCAAGAGTATTTCAAGAAAAAGCTAGCCATCTAATTAGTCATGTGGAAGGAGTCTAATGACGAATTTCTGCTCAATTAATGTTTCTCTAGTATGACCCCATTAATATTAATAAAATAATATGTGGATGCCTGTCTTTGGGGAAAAATAATCTGAGTTTGACATGGATAAAAGTTCACCATAAAAATACCTCAGAGTAGAACTGTATTTTTAACTTTGCTTCCAAGATAGAAGAGTTAATGGGACACCGCTCACTTAGCAGAATACTTCACTTCAGGTTGCTTTAATTCTGAAAATACAACTTATTTCACTGCTGTTCTTAAATTACTATTGTGTAGAGGGTTTGCTGGCAGCGCTTATAGTATGTTTTAGTTTTAAAGCACACATGATGAGGTTCCAAGATATTTGTTTTTATGTGCAAAGATGCCTGTTCCATAGGAAACATAATAAATGAAAAATATTGGTCATATAGAAAACTGTTCAGCTAACCCTCTGCTCCCCCCAAATGTTGAAGATTTAAATTAAAATCACAAATAAATGCAAGAGAATTTTAAACTAAAACTGAACCTTTTTCCTTAAAGGCATATTGGTATTACAACATATATCTTATTGTTTAATACCAAGGCTAGATAGAATCATTCATTGCTTAGAATTTTCTTGCTTTTGTAGTTTTTAAATTAAACCCTTGAGGGAAGATTTTTAGCACTGTTACTGAACTAGATGCTCAACTATCATTAACAATAATGGGAGTTACTGTACTTGGCTCCTATACAGCACTAAAAATGACTCTAACATTTCTTACAGTCTTCCTCTTCGAACAAATTCCTTTTTAAAATTACTGTCTTTTTTTCTGTAGCAAAAATGTTCCCCTGAGATTCTGGAAGGCTGTGAAAAACACGGATTTAGAACAGAATACAGTACAAGACAACTTTTTGGGATGGTGTCTTTCATACCAACATTACCCTAAAATACTTTATTGAGTTAATTAATAGACAGGAGTGGAGAATTTAGGGGATACGTTGCAGAAAACAGTAGTGCAAATATATTACGAGATGAATAAAGGAAGCACCAAGCAATAACGGCAAATCCAATAATGGAGAGAAATTGAAGCCATAAGCCAGTTGGCGTTCCAAGGCAAAATATGAAAAGAGCTCGTGAGTGGGAGGCAAAGAGATATATGAAAGTTGCTCCAAATGGCGCAGTCTGTTGCTGGATAAGTCTCTTGCACCAGACTGTTATTGGGGGAGAAAAGAAACTGGTACTGAGCAGAGGGCACGAGGAAGTGTCTGAGACAGGTAAGGGCGTGTGTCAGGCAGCAGTTAGTAGCTGGGGAACTAAGAACAAGAAAAGGAAGATTGGAGGCGTAGGCAGCACTGTCACTCTATCCAGCTCTTTTTCTAGTGGGGCCAGGGCCAGCGTACGGTATGTTCAGGTGGCAAAGGATGTTGGGTACATCAAAGGTGAAATGAGAGAAGAGGAAAGCAGATCAGGCGAAGAGAGAGTTTTCTTAAGGGACTTGATGATGTCAGTTTTGTCTGGTGGAGGAAAAAGGAAGGTGAAAATAGTGGAGAGAAATAGCAAGGATGAGGGAAATGATTTGAATATGAGCAATGCAAATGGAACTATATTAGACCAAATAGGCTCTAAAATAAAGCAGAATAGACCCCACCCAGAATGTTTCACTTTTTTCCCAAGTTCAGATTGGCCTGGGAGGGCTTTTCTATATGAATAGCGGGTTCCTGGCAAGCTGGGATGAAGATCTGCCTGACGGTAGCCTGCAGCACTCTTAAGTGTCCATATAGACCCAGCTGCCATGCGCCAAGTTCCCTAGTGAGCTTTAATCTGCTCCTGTTCCAAAACAGCATAGATCAAAGCACACTGACGAACTTGCAGTACGCAACAGCAGGGTCTGCTCTGTATGCGGCAGGCTAGTCTAAGGGAGATTTACACACCAGCTTGCCATGAACTCAGTGTTCGGATCAACAAGCCCTAAGGGAGCCAGGAAGGGAAACAAGGAATTGCATGTAGTGGGTTCACTCATTATGCTGTGTCTCGTTATGAAATCACACTCTCTGTTCCCCTTTAAGCCTGTTTATTGCTCTGTTTTTAGAAAATTAGAGGAAAACGGTACACGTAAGAGTTTAAACGTGTTCAACCTGATCTTCTTTTGAGGGAACAAGTGAGTTTTTTTTTTCTCTAGAAGTGAATGATACACCTTAACTAACACGTTAGTGAGAAGGCAGGTCAGGGTTTATTCACCCTTGAAACAAATGAAAGCATTTTCATTTGTGTGTAGGGCAATCGTGCCAATACAGTTACACTCCAGGATGAGCAGAAAGCTGTTCTGGTTCTTCTAACCCACTTGATGACTGTACAGACTTTTTTCATCATGCATTGGTATCTTTGAGGTACGGTCACTTTATTCTTCTTTGATTCAGTACTTGGAGAGGGAGACTAGAGTGCAAAATGGCCCACCTAAACTGCATGTTTATTCCTGAATGTGCCAAATGGGTAATTATGGTATGTCTATATTGCTGGCTCCTGTCAGCTATCTCAGGCTGCAGGGCTGTGAAATTGCAGTGCAGACGGTTAGGCTGATAAGCCATGGCAGGCTGGATGCACACAGGTACTTCAGTATATTAGGCCGTGCGTGTGTCCTCGTCAGATGTGGCTGAAGTTGCTCCGTTGTTGGATTTGTCATCCCTTGGAAAGGCTGATCCGACTCCTCTTGCCAATCCTGGACTCCTTACACTGGTAAATGATTCAGGACGATGCGTACCAGGTTGTTTTTCACTTAGTCTGCAGCGACCTAGGATTCTGGTCTCAGTAGGTGGGGAGTGTAGCTGGGGTACCTGAAAATTCAAGGTCTATGGCGAAATGAGATGCTTCTCTGCTTATCAGTGTCCTTCAGCTTTCTGCCATATACGGTGCCTGTCAGACCTTTCAGGATCCCATCAGGGACTCAGCAGTTCTCATATTTCTCAACATTATCGCAGCTGAGTATTACATGAACAGATGGGAGCACGCTCCAATGTGCTGTGTCAGGAGCCAATCAGACTTTGGCAATTTTGCTTCAGGGAAAACATTACTCCTGTGGCCAGTCACCTTACCTGAGATCCAGAATCACCTGGTGGATCACCTCAGCAGAAATTTCTCCTTGAATCACAAGTGGGCTCTGAAGCCCGGCAGTTTTGGGCATCCCAATGATGCACCTGTTCACCACAAGAGACAAGAAAGGCTGCCTATTTTATTCCCAAGAGGTGGTCTGAATCTAGCCTCTTTATCCATGGCTTTTCACATGAGCTGGAAATTGGCACTCCTATATTCTTTTCCTCCTAGTCTGGTCATCACAAGTTGTTCTCAAGATGAAATTGGGCAGTGCCAAGCTCATTCTCCTTGCTCCAGTGTGGATGAGACTGTGTTGGTTCTCTGACCTGCTCATATTACTATTTCGGTCTCGTAACTCTTTGTCTTTACCATAGCCTCCTGACTCAGTATTATGGGAAAGTTCTGCATCCAGTGCTCAGCTCCCTGCATCTCACAGCGTGGATGCCATGTGGTTAGGTGAGGAAAAGGAAGGATGTTTGGAAATGGTCTGGGAGATCCTTCTCAATACAAGGAAGTCCTTCTCAATACAAGTTCTCGATATAGCCATTATCACAGGGAGTCCAGCTGAAGCTAGCGTGTATTCAGGACATTTTGGAGTACCTGTTGTGTCTTTAGTTTTCTGGTCTTGCACTTAATTCATTGAGAATTTACCTGGCAGCAGTTTCAGCATTCCGTCTGCCCATCTGTGGGGACTTAGGGTTTTCAAATTCCATAGAAATGAGGTTCTTGAAAAGAGTCACTCGTCTCCACCTGCTGGTGAAAGAACCAGTGTCTAGTTTCCTTGTGGGATTTTAGTACTGCCTTACTTGCTCTTATCAGTTCTCTGTTTGAGCTTCTGGTAACATCTTTCTCTCTTCTGTGCCAGAAGACTGCCTTCAATTGCAGGACTGAATGGTGGAGTCCCCTTACACACAATTCTCTAAAGACAAAGTTTTTATCCAAAGTGGTTTGTAGGTTCCACTAGAACCAAGATTTATGTTTACCAGTGTTCTTCCCTACTCCTCAGTCAATCCCAGAGGAACAGCATCTTCGTACGTTGGATGTTGAGTGATGTTTAGCTTTCTATCTAGAATCTTTTTTATCTGATCATCTCATTTCATATGTGAACTGAATGAATGGTCAAGCAGTCCCTTCACAGATGGTTCCAAGGTAGATAATCTCCTGTACCACAATACTGTATGAAATAACCTGGGCTGTGCCTTCTCAGTGAGTGCGTGCTCATTTCATGAGAAGCTAGGCAACATCAACAGCGTTCCTAACTGACTGACATTCAGGGGTTGGTCTTCTGTGCAGGCTTTTACAAACCATTTTGTTATTACTGCTGCATCCAGCTTAAAACTTCAGGAAGGCAATCCTGGAGTCCTTCTTTAAATTGACTCTGAGCTCCACCTCCCACAAATAGAATACAGGGCTCCACCTACTCAAAGACAAAAAAAATTTACCTACCTGTATGGCCAAGGGAGGGTCTCGGGTTACAAGGCAAGAACGCTACCCCTTTGGTATGGAGAGGTTGCCAGTTCCGGTGTGCTGGGCGTGCACACACCCAAGTAGAATACACGTCTTCATCGCATCTCAAAGAAGAACGGTTACAGGTAGGTACTATTTTATACTACTGTTGCCACATTTAACAAAGGGACAAATTTACTGATTCTTTAAAATTCGAGGGTGAGCTCCTCGGCCCTAGAATAGTCCCACATCCATGAAGCTTTATCAGCTCTGTAACAAATCCTCTAGCTCTCTGCATGGCCAGAGCACAGCGGGAAGCAGCCCAGAGGCTTCTCTTCATTATGCAAGGTGCTTAATCAGCAACCTAGCTGGCCACAGGATAAAGTCACTTTTGCCTCCCCAGCTCCAGTCACGTACAGAGGAGTGCTCAGACTTGGAAGACCAGGTGTAGACTCTGTACAAGCTTTAGGGTTAAACAAAATAACATGATTGTACATATAGTACCAAAGGGGAAGGTGGTTTGAATCTTCTTAAATTGTTAATTCTGTTCGAGAAGGCAGAATTGAGCCAAGAGGGGGAGGGTGGGAAAGAGAATATTTGATGTGATAGTGTACTTTGAAGAAGGAAAGCAGTTCTATACTGTGACACAAATATCTTGGCTCTTCAAAGCTGTTTGAGAGAGATTTATTGGAATAGAATCAACCCATCTTTAATAACCTCGTTGAATTGTAATGTTCTGTATTGATGGTTTCAAATTACATTAATTTACGAGCACTGTCCCTGAAGAAAGCATGAACATATTTCCACACAGAGGCATCAAATTAACATCTGTTGACTATTTTATTTCTGTTCAGGTGATACCATGTATTAACAACAATACATAGAATTGTAGAATAGTGCAAAACTTGTATTTAAAATTTATTTAATGGACACTTTGCTGGGAGCTATTTTAGGTCTGATCTCTTCACAGGAAACAATGGAAGGTAGAATCTGCAGACCTTTTCCCCCCCCACCCCTCGGTTAGAAAACGGTTTGTTTATAGCTCTATAGGAAAATAGATGGTTTGAAAATTGTTCTTTTCATTTACTAAATAATAAACTGACAAAAGGCAAATTCTGCATTAGGATATACTATTTTTTACCTCATTCTCAACAGACTATTCATAGAAAGAGCTAATTATAACACTACACCCCTCTTCACCATCTGTGGCAGGCTATTCTTAGTCACTGGAGCCAAAAGCGAACTCTGTGAAGCTCTGGGAGCTAGGTTTTGTTTTTTGAAGTTAATCCAACATAGAGTTTTTGGAGTGGTGGCACATCACTTTCATCATTTGGGTAGGAACTATGCAGTCAGATAAATAGCCTTTTTTGCACCCTTCTCTAGAGATTAAGGCTTTCGGAGTTAGGCACAAGCAATTGTGTCCATACCCTTTCTCCTGGCTTATTTGTGCCCTCAAACTAAATAAAAATAAAATCCTAAAAACAGAAAAAGAATAACACACCTTGATGGTGAATGTGACGGGGTATTAGGGTTTACCCATGTGTTACCCTAAAGGGGTAAATGGCTCCAAAGGGGCTACTTGAGAGGATGGGCTGTACTCGAGTGAGGTGTAGGCAGGATATGAAGCCCTCGCTGAATCTGAAGTACAGCCGGCCAGGAAGAAGCTGGGCTTTGTATAAAGCCGGGGAGAGGAGAGGAGAAAGGGATGCTGGGAGAGAATGGGTCAGCGGTCATTTTCAGTGTTGTGAGAAAAGTGTATGAAGGAGCCTAGAGAAAACAGTAGCAAGAGTGAGGCTGCATGGACCTTAGCTACTGATCATAGTAGGGTTCCTAGTCGGGAGCCCAGCAGGCAGGTCTGGGTTCCCCTACCAAAACGGGGGTGCTTGGCACGAACAGGGCAGTGGAATTAGAACACAAGGCGGTTTGTTTGGAGTGACTTTGGTGTCTTGGAAGGAGGGGAAACTCTAGTGAACAGTGGGCAAAGCCACGAAGAGGAAGTGCTGCAGCTTCTGGAGCAGGAGAGAGGCCACAGAGCAGAGATTGGGGCATGGAGCTGAAAAATGGCAAGAGGAGGTATCAACCCCATGATGAGCTAGTTCCAGGACAAGCCACAGGGAGGTGCCACAGCTGCGAGTGGAATGAACTTGCGACTATGTGCTGCTCAGGGAAACGTGCCACGTACAGTCCCCAGAGAACTTCTCTATTGTTGTTTTGAGTTCTTGTACAGCATTGTAAGCACATGCTGAGCAAATTTTCTTCAAATGAAAATGAGACTCTAAAATCCTTAGAAGTTGACGTCCTAGTTGCTGTGGACATCACCTTTCTAGACCAGTCTTCTCTTATCTCCCCTGCTCCCTCCAAATGGTGGCAACGGGATCCTACTGCACCATTACTTCTCTCAGAACCCGGGTTCAAACTCTTCAGAGCAAGGTTTAATTGACCCCTGGAAAGGAACCCATCTGTGGAGTAGATGAGACAGGGACCCAGTCACAGCTCTTTTCCTGACATGATGCAGAATATTACTTTGGTGACAGTCTACCAAAGTCAGAAAAATGGGGGGCAATGGGAAGCCGATACAAAAACAATTCAACTTTGGACAGCTGAATAGCAGCACCTCTGTGGACAGATACATAAGACAAAATGGGTGCGTTAGAAATGGCCTATAGATAGGTCATATTTCTGATCCCCATGAAAGCTTTTCTTGTATCATATCTGGCATTAAGTACTAGATGATGGTGAATGTTGTTGCACTGATGCGACTAAGAAGTGAATTTTGCCCACAGCCTATAAAACAGAGGTTGCTCATTTCTCTTGGGAATAACAAGTAACCAGCTGAAGCTATACAACACCAACTAGTGCCTTGGCAGATGCTCAGTTTTTCATATGGGATACAAATACTCCAAGACTGCATATGCATATGTTCATCAGGAGTGCTCCAATTCACAAGCCTGACGTGCTGAGGCACTGTAGGCACATGGAAGGTGCATCCTTTTCATTTTATCCACACTCAGTCTATCCATAGACATAGTCGAAATTCCTACAGTGGATTGTGGTGCACATGAGCCATGACCTGGGAAAGTCTGAGAGATAGAAATCCCCGAGAGCAGTGTTCTCTAGTCTTCAGCAAAAACGCTATATGTGCTTTTTAAAAGGTTGTTAGCACAACCTCAGAAAGTCACGTCACGAACAGTTGTCTATTGATAAACCGTCTCCTTTGTCCAGCTTCAATGCTGCTGCATAGGAAAATAACCAGTGCTAAAATCCTGACTTTACCTGCAGTCAATTAAGTTGTAAGACTGACTTCACTAGAGTCAACTGTACCCTAAAGCTTCATGTTCCATGATATGTGGGAGTGAACCAAAAGCCAGCAATGCCAGTTTCATAAAGACAATGCACAATAACATGAATTCTGGAATCTAGTTTTTGTTCCTTGACAGATGAGCTCTGAACTCTGAGAGTGATGAATTGTCAAGAATATGGAATTCTGAATTTCTCTATAGTAAAGTCTTTCATGATTTGCTAATTACCTTTTGTGACAGACCTGTTTTCTTTATAATAAAAAGGCCTTTAGGAATTAATTTTAATTTAAGAATACAATAAAATGTATGAAGTAATGTGGTAACCCTTTAAAAACTTGCTACTTGCCTGGAATAACTAACTAACTATAACTGTAGTGTTCTCTTTCTGCCCTCTATCCAGTGCAGGGAACTGCTAGAAGTGCTGTAAATATTGAGGTAACCGTATCTATCTAAAGTCCGACACAAGGTTTTACTGATTGTCACTATTGTCCTTTTAGAGGGAAGATTGATCTTATGGCAAGATGAATTGACTTTGTTTCTTGGCTCCTGTTGGGAAATGTTGGCTTTAAGATATTTTTTCTTTCCTGAGGCTTAATTTAATTCCTACAATCCTCTTGTAAATTCAGGTCGTGAGTTTTGTGCAGTCCAAGGGAGAAGCTGAAGGTCAGAAGCCAAAGGGTAAGCCGGGGTTTGGTCAGCGAAGGAGCCAGGAGTCAGAGCTAGGTATCAAAACCGAAAGGAGAGCAGGGCTTAGGGCAGGATGGAGAAGAACTGGAGCAGGAAGCGAGAGCAAAGTAAGCCCAGATGCAAGCATGATACGAACTGGGCAGCTGCGTTGCTAGACACCTGGCACCCCTGCCCAGTCAGGAAGTGCAGCCATTTGGAGGGGGCTCACTGGGTCCAGCTGAAGTTGCTGAGTTGCTTAGTGACCAGACTGAGGGCCAGCTGTGCCCCGACACAATTGTCTGCAGAGAGCCAGAATGAACAGAGCACTGCGTCTCAGTCCGTATCCCAATGCTTCTGCTTTGGCAAAAAGAAATAAAATCTGGGTTCTGAGTGTCAGTCTGGCATCACGCTTAGAGAGACAATGCGAGTGAGGTAATATCTTTTATTGGACCAACTTTTGTTGTGTGGATTGAATGCTTGTCTTTCTCACCAAGTTCTTACTCGCCAGTCGCCAGCTGTTCAGACTTCCTGGGCCCAGTCAAGTCAGATCAGGAAAACTTGCCTGTGATCTACATTAAGCTACACAACATGTTGGGGTGGGGTTTAGGTAAATATGATTATTCCCCAATGGAGAAATATGCAAGTCTAAGCACAGATGTTCCCAAAGTTACAAACAAAGGGTTGAGTATTATGTTTATTGCAGAGGAGAGATTATTATTTTTGCAGAAGGTAATTTACAGTTTAGATCATATAATCTTGTATAATGGGCATCCAGAGCATATGACTTGGGCATTTATTGAGAAATTTATAAACGAAGGAAATAAAATAGAGATTCCACAGTAATTCAGGGGTAAACCCCTTCCCCCACCGCATTCTAATTCTCAATCTCCTGTTTTTAACTGCTGTAAAACAGACTGATTTAAATGATAACAGTTTTGGCATTGATTGAGAGGAATAAAGTACAATTAACTAACTTTGCCTTTGCCTTGGATGTTGGTCCCTGATTTCCTTTAGAAAATGCCGAAAATGATTGAAATGGGACTTTTGGATTTGCTATCAATGCCAGTAAACGATAGCTGATTAAAGTTGGAAGAATAAGACAAAAATTAGTTTATGTACATTGGAAAATGTCTCTTATATGAACACTCAAATATCATTTGATAGGGTTAAAAATATCTGAAAGGGTGTTATCACAAGTAGTTGGGAAATGAACGATACATTGCGGCAACCATGGGAGATGTAGTGCTGTTGAAAGATGAGTTTTAAACAGAATCAGAATGAAAGATGTTTTCCCCAGACTTCATAAAACAAACAAGGAAAGGTGGCTTAGCATATCGGCAATTATTTTAAAATGTTTTTAGGGCTATATGGCAGAAAGGCCCAGATTTTTAAGTGCAGTATACTTGTGGCCATGTTGGTCCCAGGATATTAGAGGCAGAAGGTGGGTAAGGTAATCACTTTTATTGGTCCAATTTCAGTTTCTGAGAAAGACAAAGCTTTCAACCCACAGAAATCTCTCCTTCACGTCTGGGAACAGTTCTCCAAACATTACAGCTAAATGCAAGCTGAAGCAGATTGGACAACTGTCAGATATCTTCTCCCCCCCACCCCGCCCAAATCATTGCCAAACTCATTCATTTCATCCCCCATAGTGATTTTACATTTAGCAACAAACACATTGTCTAAATCATGGGAACAGCTCTGGGTACTAGGATGGCTCCCCAATGTGCCAGCCTCTTCATGGGCCACCTAGAAGAATGATTTCTGGATGATTGCACCATAAAACCAGTGATATACCTGAGATACATCAATGATCTTTTCATCCTCTGGACTGATGGCTTAAACTTTCTCATAGATTTCCACCACAACTTCAGCCTCTCTATTAAACTCTGTCTGAAATACTCTCACACTGACATCAACTTTCTGGGTCACAGTGAGCTTCAACAATGGAACCCTACAGCCAGCCATATATAAGAAATTCATAGATTATCACATCTACCTTCACAGACCCTGTAACTACCCCAAACATAGCAAGAAATCTGTTATCTACAGCCAGACACTGACACCACAGAATATATTTCAAGAGAAAATCCGGATAGTCACCGTAACTCACTTAAAACCATCTTCACCAAAGAAGTACACTCCACCACAGAAGTAGATTGCATCATGGAATGGACCTCCCAAGAGAACTTGCTTTACTATCAAAATACCCCCCCCCCTCCAACCACACATCCCTAGTTGTCACCTGGAACCCGTATAGGGTATCCTCAAACATCTCTATCCTGAAAGAAATCTTTCCTGAACCCTCACTTCTAGCCTTCAAACAACGTCCTCAACCTCTCCAAGCTCATCATCAGAAGCAAGCTTCCCACAGATCAAAACAGCTGACAGGTAACCTCAAAGCGGCACCAAGTCCTGCCACAATAATTAATGCAAAATCTGCAGACACATCTCCACTGTTACATTGATGATCACCACCCAAACACACCTTTCAGGACACATGGATCCTACACCTGCCTATCTCAATATGTGGTGTTTCTCATTCAGTGCACTAAATGCCTCACTAACAACTATGTGGGCAAACCCCAGTAATCACTATGCTCTCAAATTAACTCTTACAGGAAAATAAGACAAAAACACTCCACCCCCTGTGGGTAAACCCTTTTCACAAAGTGATCACTCTATAGCTGACCCATCAGACCTCATTCTTAAAGAAAATCTACACAACACTTTCAGAAGACAAGCCTGGAAGCTTAAATTCATAATTCTCAATAGACCTAGACACTAAAAACCCTGGACTGAACAGAGATGCTGGATTTATGGCTTCTTACCACAAACTGTAACCACTCATCTCCCTTTTTGTCCCATGTCTGCAGAGGTGTTAACAGGCCATTCTACATTGAACAATCCCTTAGAATATGAGCTAATATGCTAAATGATCTGTTCCAATTGGCATTTAGCTGGGATGCTTAGGGAATACCTTTCTGAGGAAGAGCTCTGTGTGGTTCAACGGCTTCTCTCTTTCACCAAGAGAAGATGGCTCAATAAAAGATACTATCTCGCCCACTGTGAGACTCAGATTTTTAAAGGCATTTAGGCTTGGTCTGTGCAGGGTTGCAATGCCTAATGATGGAGAGGCCAAAGGGTACATCTCTCTTGCAGCTGGAGCATGCTTCCCCATGAGACTAGATGGACTAACATGCTTAGCTGCCAGTATCTCTTCAACTAAGGACGGAGCTTCTGTGACAGCATGGAGAGCCTCTGAATGGGTATGGGCCGCCCTGTCTGGGTCTCCAGTGAGCAGGTGTGGTGGGCCAGCCAGGTCTGGTGGGGCAATGGCCTGGCCTCCCAGCACAGCTGTGTTCATTGAGGGCAGTGGGTAGCAGAACTGCATGTGGCTCTGTGCAGTTGGATCCCAGCAGCAGCATGAAGTACACGTGAGTATTGGCCCAGGGGCTGGCTATCCAGCAGTGTTGAGTTCCAGCTCAAGGAGCTGTGCTAAAAAGAGCAGGAGGTAGCAGAGGCATCGGCTTGGACTTGCTTTCCAGATATGTACCCTGCATGTCTGGTCAGGCTGGTACTCAGTTAGCTAGCTGAAAGTGCTGCCTGGGAATGCTGCTGTATTTCACCTGTTGGCTTGAGCATCTCTAGTGCATTTGTCTATTTGTACTGGGATGTGCACTGCCACTTGTAATGCAGAGGTGCCCTACGTTTCCCTGAAAGCCAGGGTGATTTAGGCTTAGAGCTAGATTTACAAAGGGATTAGATGTCTAATTGCCTCCTTAGTTGCCTAAAACCAGCATTTAGGTACCACTGAGAGTCCCAAAAGCATTGCTAAGTTGTGCCCATCTCAGTAGGCACCTAAATCTCTGAGGCCCCAAGTTTCTGCTGTTGGGTGTATCCAGAGCTGCCTGAGTTCTTGTGCTGCCCTACAGCTAACGAGCTGCTCCAAGCCAGTGGTCATGCATATGCCCTGGTGCGATTCCTACCCCTTCCTCCTCCTATTTAATTTGCAGGACCCAATCCGGTAGCTGTGCTCAGGGTACTCCTGACCTCCATACAAAACATCCAGGGCCGAGGAGGTCAGGTATTTTTTTTTGTAGAGTAGTTTGTCACGTTGTACCCAGTAGCACAGTGGGTGATGCACTGGTCTGGGCTGTGGGAGAATTTTCATAGATTCCCAGGCCAGAAGACATCATAGTGATGAACGAATCTCACCATTAAAATGTTGCGCTCTCTTTCCAGTCTGACTTTGTCTAACTTCAACTTCCGGCCATTGGGTCGTGTGTCACCTTTCTCTGCTGGATTGAAGAGCCCATCCTTAGACATTTGTTCCTCGGGGAGATATTCACAGATGATACTGAAATCATTTATTCTTTTTGGGAGGGTAACTAGATTGGGCGTGCCTACACCCTTATTAAACACCTATGGCTGGCCTGTATCAGCTGACTCAGACTTGTGGGGCTCAGGCTGCAGGCTCCTGAATAGTGATGTAGGCATTCAGGCTTGGGCTGCAGCTGGAGTTCTGGGACCAGGCGCTGGGGCAGCCATTAGTTGAAATGTAGGCATGCCCTTGCACTCTAAGATCCAGGTTTGCCTTCCCACTCTTTCCCCCCGATTAGTCACTGGAGCAAGGACTTGAACCCACATCCCATTGAGCGTCCTGGCGAAAGAATCACCTTTTCCCTCTCTCCGACCCAATGAATATTTGTTTGTACAGTGGAACACAAATTTGGAACAGAGATTTGAAAACAGGTCTTATGTATGCCAGGTGGGTGCCCCAATCCCTGGGCTGGAGGGCATAAAGGGTGTATGTATCTTGGTCTGCTTTTTTGTGAGAAAGAGATGCCCTGGCTTAGGCAGCAGCTCCAGGAGAGCAGTCAGAGCAGAGGGTCCTGGGTAGAGACAGGCGCTTCCCTTTGACCGCTCAGTTGGGGGTGGAAGGCCCAGATCAGTTGCAATTAGGTGCCGAAGGTACCTTTGTGGAGCTTGGCCATAAGCTGGTTCATAATTTTAAAAAGTCACTTGTAAGAGGTGAAAAGTTGCTTTATTAAGGTTTCTGTTCTCATTTACCCTCCTGCGGACTTGAGCTCTCTTTTCTTTGTATTAATTCCTCTTCCTCTCCTTAATGCACCTTCTCATTTAGAAGCTTGTGCCTGAGTGGAGACGTTCTGTGCAATCACTGGTGCTGTGATTTCTTTGCAAGGCTCTTTAAATCAATATGTTACTTCTGATGGCTACTTTACAACTGTATCATATCTTCCAGAAGAAAATGGCTTTGATAGGAGAATGCTGGATTTATGTTAAGCAGGAATTGCTGGTTAGTTGCCATAGCTGAATATTTACTGGGATAACTTGGCATCAGTCTAATGTTTTTTAATATATAGAGTTAATAAAGTGGAGCTCTTTATATTCTCAGAGAACATGTTTCATGCTTGTGTTTTATGATGGTTTTGGTCAGCACAGCGGGTAACTGACTCAATTGTTTGTGTCAAAATAGGCTCTAAATGGCCTGTGTTCTGACTTAATGTGGGATAAAGTATCATTGGCAACAAAGTGTTTCCTTTTGCCTTCGTTTTCTCTCACATGCCACAGACTCAAATGCAAACTGAGGAGATGATGTCTTGCCTACAGATGCTATAAGTCAATAAGCAATTTCTCTTAAACTTTCTCCTGGTGATCCAGGAATTGATGTGTCTGCTCTCAATACTGGTTGTACGTTTGAGTCCCTATTAGTCATTTACACTGAAAAGCATGATAAACTTACTAGAACGCTGAAGAGCATATGTTGTTTTAGTTGTACCTATGGCAAGTAAACTCATCTTTATATCAGGATTGGATCCAGATAAAAAGCTATTATTTGAACCGTGTCTTTGCCAGAGCGTATTTAAAATTATGATCTTGCTTTCAAATGGAAACACATGCTTAGATCCTAGTATCTAAATGATATGTGCTAGTTTCATTTGGAAGTATAATTAAAGTATATAATGTCATTTAACTGTTTAATGAACTCTGGATAATCCAGTGAAATACAAATATTTGACCTTTCTGACAGTGACTGATGGATTGAAGTTGCATAGCGTGGTATCATTAGCATGTCAAATAACATCATTATTCATGATTAGCAGGAATTATTCAGGTGAAATGGGAAAACTAATGGAAAGCTATTATTTGTGTGTGGGCTGCATTTTGACTTTCCTTGTCAATGCCAGTCCCCTGATGATACAGAGGGTAAAATGCACATATTCAGTACACTACAAAGAACAATTAACAGTGTAATTTAAACTAATGACAGTCATAACAGAAAAATATTTCAGGGGTTAGATCGTGTAGGTTCAGGATTAATCCTAGACCAATGCTTGCATTTACTTATCTTCTTGTAATGTTCCCCTCACCATAGTATCTGAGCATCTATTAATAATTCTACTATCTGTTATAGTAATGTATTCACAATCCCATTGTCTCTCCCATTAAAGTCATTGGCAGAACTCCAGCACTGAACATTGCTTGTAGCATTAGGGTCTATCAACAATAATACGTAATCACTGTATTCCCTGGATGAAATCCTGGCTCCAGTGAAGTCCATGATGAAACTCAGAATGACATCAGTGAAACTGTGATTTCACTTTAAGCCTCAAAGGGGTATAAGTCCTGAAGAAAAATGTTTGTTCCAGAAGGTGGAAGTCTGGAAACAAAATTAAAAATCTGAACTAATTGTTTTAAAAAATCAGTGGAATGACTGTGGCTAAATTCCAGTAAGGCACTTAAGCTTGAAGTCAGTGGGACTGCTGCTGTGCTTAAAGTTAGGCACATGCTTACAGGCTGGGATCCACCAAAGCATGTATGTATGTCTAGGTAAGGAACACAGTTGGTGGTTTTGGGATGTAATGTTTTTGTATCTCAATAATGAGTCATTTTAAAATCAGTCTTTCCTAACAATTCAAGCAATTGTAATAATAGTTTTAACTATAAAGTATCAACCTGTTGAATCTGTTAATATGATGCAGTCTGTGAGCCTGAACCTGCAGATGCTCTCCTCTCAGAGCTCCCATTGATATTGGTGGAAGTTGCACGAGAGAAGTGGTTGGAGAGTCAGTTTTCGTAGCCAAGTGGAAAGTAATTAAGATACTGAAATTATATTTCAAATGACGAAGTCCCATTCTTCGGAACTGTTAGGATTGCTTGGATCAGTAATGCACGTTTTGCAATCTGTGATTGACTTATAATGGGACTTTCACTCTTATGTCACATAAGCATGTCAGAATACCATTTCTTCCTAATTTCTTCTTCTTTTTAATTATTTTATTTATATTTTCTTAAAAAAAACCCAAAACAAACAACAAAGAAAAGAGTAAATGCAGAAAAACTGTGGACTCATCCAGAACCTCCTTACTCCCATGCATATTCTTTATTAGTGCATGTACCTCATTGATTTATTGGGGGAGTTTGCACGAGTAAAGTTAACTTTCATAATTAAGGCTTTCCAAGACATAACATATTAGTTGCATTTTTACATGACAAGATGAAAAACTCCAACTTATGCGCAAGTTTCCATTTTGGATCCTAGGCATAATGCTCACTAACATTAGAAGAGTGGTGTACATGCATTCATAGGAAACTAACCCCCCCCCCCAAAGATTTTACATTGTCGTCTTAATGTAGCTTACAATTTAAAGTTAACTTTACAGTATAAAAATTGGAGAGGAGTTTATTTTTGGTGAAGAGCTGTAAGCCATTGTCTGCAATATACAAATTACTGTGGATGGCCTTTGTTTTGTTAATACTAAATATTTAAAGTGTATAAATCTTGTTTCATATGTTTTCTATTAAATCTGTACTGATACTTGAATGAGGAAGGACCATTTTTCCTCTTCTAGGAAGAACATTTTCCTTTCCAAGCATTTCAAGAGGTCCCCCCCCCCACGCACATACTTATCTCATCATCCCCTGCCATCATAACTGTCTTAAAATATCTCTGTATTATAATATTATATATTCAAATAACACCAACATTGTTTGTGAGACAAAAGCTGCATTTTGAGACTCAATGATTCCATTCACAGGTTAGTTTTCTGCTTTAGCTCCATAGTTTGTGCACATGTTGCCCTGTTTGATGAGAAGGGGAAAATCGAGGCAGATTGAACTGGTTTAAAATGAATTTTAATGAATCATGATTGCTCTTATTCATAACATACTGGAATAGAAATAGCTTTGTGAGCCCTTGTAGTTATAAGAGCTGTTTTGCAGACTCCATGGGGTGCAAAGGTTTACACTAATTCAAACTGAGTGGTAGTACAGAAAAATAAATATGCTGTTTAGATTTATATTTGCATCCTTTTGGACACACAGAGTGATTCAATTTTTCCAGGTGGGCATGCCTGTGTATTTCCTGTGGACTCCGCATTAAAGGAAGCCAGGCATGCCCAATATCTTACTGAGTGGTCTCTGCTGTACGTCTTCTGACTCATACTATTCTTTCTCCCTTTGGTTTTACATAAATGAAATTGGTGCAGGGAATAAAGTGTTAAGCGTGGTCTTTACAATGCAAGAAGAGGTGCATATTTTTGAGTACTGTAATGTTGTTAGTTACAGACAAGCCACTTTTCTGTGCATCAATTCCTAATGAGCTCCCACTGTGATGCTGTGGCCAAAATAGGTAATGCAATCCTGGGATGTGTAAACAGGGACTATCAAATAGGAGTAGAGAAGGTTATTTTGCCTCCATATTAGGCATTAGTGCAACGGTCGCTGGAATACTGCATCCACTTCTGATGTCCTCAATTGAAGAAGGACCTTGATAAATTGGAAAGTATTCAGAGAAAAGCTGTGAGAATGATTGAGTTAAAAAATGCATCAGACAGTGATAGATGCAAAGAACTCCATTTGTTTAGCTTAACAAGGAGGTTAAGGGAGGACTTGATTGGAACCCAGAAGAATCTATGTGGAGAACAAATATTTAATAATGGGCTCTTCATTCTGGCAGAGAAAGATCTAAAACAATCTAGTGGCTGGCAGTTGAAGATAGAGAAATTCAGACTGGAAATGAGGTGTAAATTTTTAATGGTGAAAGAAATTAACCACTGGGACAGTTTTTACCCAGGGGTGTGGTGGATTCTCCATCACTGATGATTTTGAAATCAAGATTGGATGCTTTTCCTAAAAGATTTGCTCTAGGAATTTTTGGGGAAGTTCTCTGGCGTATACCATATAGGAGACCATGTTTGATGATGGTCCCTTCTGACCTTAGCATCTACGAATCCATAGTAACTTGGTGAATTTGTAAACTCAAAATGATACGCTTCCAGTGAAAAAGGATGTTTCCCAGGATAAAACATCTGATGGTTGATGACATGTTTGTTCTTTTTAGGAGTGGAAAAAATAGTATAGGCAAAGCCAGTTCTGATTCTGTTAATCTCCCTTAAGTAAACCAAATTATTTTTGAGTTTCCCATCAGTACACATCCCATAAAGACTTTTATCTTCTGTTCTTCCTGGTCTTGTGCCTGTCTGACCTACTAGCTACTGTTTCCTTGTGATGGGATGGCAAATGGGTGTAGCAAAAGCATAAATCCATGAGCTTATTAAATTTCAGATATAACGGTTGGAACATTTCTTGTCAGAAAGATGGATCTACTCTGCTGTGTTGAGCTCTAGATCTGGTCTGACTCCATCCGTATTGGGTGGATAAAAACTGATGTTAATAGTCAGAACTTTTTAAAATTTAAATTAGATTTATTTTTAAAATATTAATCTCTTCAAAATTAAATTTGAAATTAGTTACTTATGTTAAGGCCTAAACTTATAACAATATATTTAAATGTTTAAAATAAATACAAAAGTAATATTAAATAGTACATATATAGTGACAGGCTTTAAAGAAAGTCGTCTACTGAGCTGATGAGAGTTGCTGGCTAAGCACCTGGAACCAGAGTCTGTTGAAGGGCTAAACCAGCTTTTGACAGCAGAAGCTTCTGCAGATAGAGAATTTTTTTTTCATTTGAGTTTATTCAACTCGTTCAGTTCAATTCAAGTTTATTCAAACTTTAAAATCAATTTGAGTAGAAAATGTGGGAAAAGTTGTGTTCGTCTTCCAAAGCCAGGTATGAGAGGACATCATCTGCTAGTTCTAAAATCTTGAGGGATTTAGGGACCAGAAATAATCAATTCAATTAATTAACCACAAAAATACTTCTTTTGTTTATCAGTCAGTTTTAAGTGCAAAAAATGTTCTGATAAACATGTTTACTTATGCCTCCAGCACATTTAGACAGTTTTATTTAATAATAATAAAAAATGCTGGCTTTGTGGATTTTTAGCTGGATTTGAATTTCCATCCAAATTAAGGTTGACACAAAATTAATCTAGTAAATAAGAAATGCATTATTCACAATTTTCTAAAATAATAAAATGTACAGGTTTTATTTATTTAGAAATCAGCATGTTTCAATGGTAACAGACCGGTGAGACTCAGTTGTTGTTTAGGAGAAAAACCTAAACAGTGCAAATGCTAAATCAACAATTTTAATCAAGTTTTCCAGCTTGCAGATAAAAATCATTATTAGAATTGGTTATTTAAATTGCTTTGATTTAAATCAGCCTACATTTGTACCAAATCTAAAGTCCAGAAGCCTTAACATTTCTCCTGTCCTTTATGGAATATCTGGCTTTGTAGGGTGAATTCCATGGAATAACAGAACACGTTCTTTGGAAAAAGACACTTTCTATCCCTATAGAAGAGGAAGGATTTTCAGTCTCAAGTGATGTATTCCATTTATCTGACTTCTGACTCTTCAGCTGTATTCAAGACCACAAGGATATTTCCACATATTCTATCATGCTTTTCCTCCTTGTATGATCTTGTTTCTTTTTTCTTTTATAAAAATATCCTCCTAGTGATTTATAAAGTCCTCTTATAAGTACATTGCTTTGAAGTAAATATGAGATAATTGGCAAATTTCATTTCATCTTCAGTTCACTACTGTTTGTATTACAAAATTTTTTTATTTTTGTTTTTTACTGAGGTGAGATTTCCAGCTATGCATTCTTTGAAGGAAAGTAGATATTGGCTTAAAACGGAGAATTATATGTTAGAAAGATAACCACAAAGATGCTTCAGAATGGCTATGAATATAATTTTTTAAAAACCTTTTAATTATTTTTCAGACGTTAAAACAAACGCTATTGTAGTGGAACATGTACTCCTGTTCTTGCTGTAATAAATTTTAAAGAAATCAATAACAGCATAAAGACAAAATTAGTAGCTACCACGAATATCTCTATGTTAATGCAAAGGCTTTCTTATCTCTAAAGAGCTGATAGATATAAAATGAAATGCATTTAAATACATGGCTAAAGATGATTAAAATATCATACAGAACCAAAGCTCTCCAGCTGTAGGTATTAATTAAATTGACCATTAATAACTTGTGATAAAAAGGAATATTACTGTGTTCATAAATTTTGTATGCAGATTTCATTAAGCTGGCACATTATATGAATTGATTCCCTGACATCTTCTGGCTGTGGCTGTATAGATAAGTGTCTCATATAAGTATGCTATAATCCTAGAATTCTGATTGACTTTTTCTGATGAGTTATTTTGTTTTTGTTCTATATGGCAATTCTTTCAATCAGTCCACAATCAGGAAATATAATTATATTATTATTTGGAATGCTATAATGTTATGTCAGCATTTCCATTAAAAATCCCTGGGTTTTTGTGGTTTATAACTTGGATATAAAAATATGCTGAGGCCTGACTTTTCTGTAGTAGGTTTTTAACCTGGTCATGAATTTCTCTTCCTTTTCTTTTTTCCACTGCAAGATGTGAATAGAATCTATATAGTCACTTTTGAATTATCCAGCTAGCTCAGACCTGGCTTTATAGGGACTATCTAATGTTATAACAATTCATTTTTAGAACTCTTCCCCCATATGTAAACTGTAATAATCTGTATGTTCTCGGTGAGATAACAACAGAGTCGATATCTGACAATGATAATTACTTAGAGAAATTAGTTAGATAGCTCTACAAAAACTGGTATCATCCATTCCTTAAAAAAAAGGAGAAAACTGGCCTTCATCTGCTGGTTGTGATTGAAGATGAATGTGTGGAGAGACGGAAATGGCATAAGAAAACAAGAGTTTAAAGAATAAGTTCTTGATTGTAGAAATATTTAGGCACGTGCTAAACTTAACAGACTGTGAGAAACCCAGTTGTAGACTTACCACATTCACAGTATGTGAATAAAGCATTGTATGAGTCTTTGTGATTAAAAATTGAGCGTTATCCTGTTACTGGGAGTTACTGAAGGGATATTGCTATGAGACCTTGAATATTTTAGGAGTCCTGTGGCACTTTTAAAGAGTAACAAATTTATTTATCACATGAGCTTTCCTGGGAGAAAATCCCACTTTGTCAGACACTTTGAAGTGCCACAGGACTCCTTGTTTGTTTTGCTGAACTAGACTAACACAGCTACCCCTTTGGAACTTGAATATTTTGTTTGCTTATTTGTTGTTAATTTTTTCCTGAGTGCATTATAGAAGTATTTGAGCTGCTAAACTTTTAGACTATGGATGAGTCTGCATTTGTTATATAAGAAGATTTCTAAAACTTCACTGCAACATTCCTATAATAGTTTTCCCCCCTTTAATATATGGAGTATCCTAGTGTGTGTCTACACTGGCAAGTTAAGTCGACTTAAGAAGGCTTACGTCTACCTAAACAAAGCTGTGTCCACATTGGGCTTTTCTTCAGTCGACGTAAGCATTTCCTTAAGTCGACTTAAGAAAAGCTTAAGTTGATTTAATAACACCTCCTTTTAGGTCAACTTATGCCTTAAGTCGACTCCTTAAGTCGACTTAAAGTGTAGGCAATTTGTTAAGTCGACTTAAAGTCGGACTCGTTAAGTTGACTTAACTTCATAAGTGTAGACATAGCCCTAGAAACTTGCCCTCATGATGGGTCAAATCCTGAATTTCTTACTTGGTCTTTTACAGACCAACCAATATTATTTTCAGTGCAACCACTGTAGTGCAAATCTTTCTGTACAGGCTTGCCTTTATATAGTAACAGTGATGAAAGAAGTATTTTTCATCAAGTTCTTCTTATGGTTAAGACCTTAAATATATTTTCAAAGAGCTGAAGCTTAACTTCTTTTTTAAGATGCAGTTTCTTCCCCCAAATATTGTGCCTGCACAATGACTTGCAGGTGGCAGTAGGGGTACTCGTGTCTCTAATTATCTGGTTTACACCAGCAATCAAGTATTTAGAAGCACTAGTATTCAGCTGTAGCTATATGTGCAAAATATATGTACAAGTCAATTGTGGGTTCAGAACATGAACTCAAATTTTGCAGTGCAGATTGCATCCACCAAACATGACTGCCATTTTGAAAAATGTGGCCATTTGTTGAAAATATTCAACTTTTTATACAAACTGTCTGAGCCCATACATTTATTTTTAAAGTCTAAATATTTTACGAACTGCAGTGTGACAAAGTAAAAGAAATTAAGAAACTTCCAGAAGAATACATTGAAGCCACATCGTTGTTTGTTAAATTATAACCACAGTCATTTTCTTTAATATTTTTCTTTTGGATGAAGAACTTAAGTTTCAGTCCATTGTAAATTAAAAAGTATAAAGGTATATTAGCCATTAACTTTATTGTAACAAAAGAAATAGAGTTCCTTCCATTTCCTTTCAATTTGAATTGTAGACTTTTAAAGCTACACTGGTGAATGTAATTTATAGTGAATTACCATTGTTCATTCTGAAGGGAGAAACTTTATTTCCTGATGTAATCTGAAAGGAAAACTTATATGATAGAAGTAATTTTAAGCACATTTTCATGATTTCCCATCCCCTTCCCAGTTGATAAAGTAATGATAGTGGTATAAATGGTATTCATAGTTCTTTGAAAACAGGTCATCACAAATTAGTCTCTGGAATTTAGTGATTGGGAGAGAATCAAAGGGGAGTTGATATATTTTAGATTTATCATACTATTAAAAGTAAGAACATGTTTCATGCATAGAAAGAAAGAAAGCCCAGAAAACAGTAAAAGTCTTGTTCATTAAACAGTTGCATGCTGTTGCCCATGGCTGACCTTTACACAAGAGATCTATGAATTAAAAGCTCAAAATGGGAGTACCATACCCACTTCTTTCTTTCTATTGTTAAAATGTCCATCTCACCATGCAACTTCCCTCAGAATAAGCCTTACTTTGGTTATTACATCTACTGAGAGTGATGGGTGAGCTCTAGGCTTTAATTATTGACTCACACTCTCTAAAAAATAAATAGAAAAGCCATTTCTATTAACTAGGCTATTACACCCTAAGGTAGTATCAGTATTCCTGTGAATTTTATAATTAGACTGGAAATATTATATTCACGAAAGCATAGATCTGAAAAGGACAGGTTGGAACACTTAGTGGATCACAGAAGGATTGGTTAAAATACTGTCTCTATGAGGGTGCAGTATTTTAGGAGAGCCAATAAAAAGGCTGCAACTCTTGCTAAACAGAGGCTTTCTGGTTGGATAGTGGCCTATATTAAAGAAATTTTGGGGGGTATGGAGTTATATGCTTCATTCACTATGTGTTGCTGAGGAAAAAGAATTCCTAACTTGTTGGATTTTTAAGTCTAATTTTCTCAGCCTATTAATTAAATACGACCGACACTATTTATTTGAGGTTTTATTCTTACTTTGTCCAGTTACACCTGTCGAAATAAATATCCTCAGCATCTTCTAAGATACAGGTTAGAATATTTGTAGAATGAGCTTGATTCATTCTGATGACGGACGTCTTCTAACCCATGAACAAAGGGCAGACATCCAGACTGGAGTACTGGATCTCTCTGTGGCATTTGAGTCAATCAGTGAGGTACCATACCTGTCATTGCTTAGAGGGAGAGCCAGTCGGGAAACAAAATTTCCATTCTAGAGGACGTACTGACATTTTGAAAAACTGTTCATTCTAAAACTAAACAAAAACCTGACATTTTGAACTTTCCTGTAAAACAAAAATGCTGAAAAATTTCTATACTTTGGACAATGTATCATTTGTTGTGGTAAAAAAATGTCATTTTGATAAGGTAAAATGTATCATTCCTTCTCAGAGAGACAAGGTGAGTGAGGTAATTTCTTTTATTGGACCAGCTTCTGTAGGTAAAAGAGACAAGCTTTTGGATTACACAGAACCCTTCTTTGGCTGATTGAGACCAGCACAGCTACATCATCATTTCCCCTTAAACATTTCAGTTAATTTCATTTTTACTTTTATATTATAGTCATATACATCTTATTTGATATTACATGTAATATTAAATACATTATTTAATATAATATACAAGTTGAAATTAATTGAAATGCTAGTCCAAAAAAGTTTTGGCCTTATCTAAATGAAATGAAAAAATCAGTGATTCATTTACATTTTTGTCTTTTGAAAATTTAGCAGAAATGACATTCCTGCAAACTATAGATTTAGATTAAATTAAATTGGTCTCTTTCTCATAGAAAACTGTTCAATCTTAATTTTGTTTTTTTTTACCAGCTCTGTTATCATAAACCTTTGAAGGAAGCTTCTAACCTTTTCCAACAGGCCTGTCTGAGTGTCCTCTTAGGTTACCCTTGGAGTTTGATGTTCCTTTCTCTCCCCTCCCTCAATCAAGTTTGTTCAACATCTACATAAAGCCTTTGGAGGTGATGGGATCTCTTTCTAAAATGTATGCTTTAGATCAACCAAAAGTTATGGGCTTGATGCAAAAATCCCTGGGTAAAGTTATATGGCTTGTGTTATGTAGGAGGTCAGGTCAGATGGGTATAATGGTCCTTTCTGGCCTTCAGTCTAGGAATCATAGACTCAAATATCAGCAAGGTATAGATGATATGCAGTCCTGTATGTCCTGTACAACCTTAACTGGTGCCTGAAACAAAGGAATTTGTATTATGTATGTTGAAAATCACCTTTCATCGATCGTTCTAAAGGATAAACCTATAGGACCTTCTCTTGCAAACCTTGCTTGCATAAATAGTTCTTCCTTACATTAGTGGTTCAGCTGGAATGGCATGAGTACTGGTAGAATATGTGCGGTGTGGTTCTAAAGGTTTTCTCAACATGAAACCTTCTCTCCCTAGGAATGTTTCTGATTTCTAGGAACTTAGTTTTAAGACCATCTTTAGCATCTGCTTGCCTGTAAAGCCAGGTGCTTTGGATTTATAGGGAGTTATAAACTCTGAAAATAATCTAAATAGTTTTTTATACCTTTTAAGAAAACAAACTTTAATAAACATTTAAATGTTACTTTTGTTCGGGATGGTGCCATTCTGGTGTATACATTAAATAGGCACTCTTGGCTAAAAGGATAGCCAATTGTTGGACTCTGTTCTTGGTTTGTTCTTAAAAATGTGCAAGACAGCAAATAATTGAACTTAGCCAAATGTATTGTCTAGAGACAAAGCAATACAATACCAAAAATAGACCTATGTACTCTCCGTTGGGGAAGTGAATCTTTCTTGCATCATGTTCCCCTTACACAGAATGTTTGCTTCAAAGATGCACATTTCAGCTAATAGTATTTATAGTATGGTTTTTACAAGCTGCAAAACTCTTCACACATCACTGAAGTCAAACCCACCAGTTCCTCAACTTGTTGTTTTATTCTATACTTTTCTTATCTCTGTTTTGGATACTAAATTCCAAAGTGGTTGGGTGTAGAGTTGCATCTCAACCTATGGTAGGACATACCATTTGTGTATCTTGGCTTTGACAGAAAAACAAACAGAGTCCTGTGCCACTTTTAAAGACTAACAGATTTATTTATTGCATGGGTTTTCATGGGAAATAAATACATCTGTTAGTCTTTAAAAGTGCCAAAGGACTCTGTTTTTCTGCAATAGACTAACGCGGCTACCCCTTTGGAACTTGGCTTTGGCAGGCATCCTATTTGGGAATGCCAAGTACTATGATATTTGACATGGGGGAACGGAATTGTGAGGAAGCATAATACATTGTTACCGTGATGTATACTATATTAATACTATGCACATGGTACCCATAAATGTGGGGTGTGCTGAGCATGTATGGATTGGCTAATATAATGAAGTACATTACACATATAGACACCACCCGAACCTAGAAATCAAGGTTCTGATTTCTAGGCAGCTTTTCCAATCTTTTAAAAATAAGTTCAAGCAAACTCATTATGATCCAAAAAGAGAAGAAAAGGCCCTACTGCTGACAGCCATTAAAATTAACCAACATTTTTAATAAATCAAGGCCACGCTAGAAGCAGCAAATTATGTCCCAGCATGGGGAGGAGGAATGTGGTGGCAGTGAACATCCCTGACAATGGTTAAAGATCTGCGCCTGCAGAAGATACCCTAGTTTTATACCATAACAGCCTAATAAGGTCTCGTAGAAGCAATATATGCATGTATTTATTCAGAGTCACACCAATTATGTGAAAAGCTGTGTTTTCATTGAGAGTTGGAGTGCGTGATCAGATCCTCACTTAGAACATGCAGAAGATTTGACGTATGGTGAGAACAAAAATATTTTACATGTGAATGTAACTATCTGCTGTATGAGTTTTTAACCCTATTTCTTCAGGCTTTTGTTGATTGGTCCTTGAATCTTCAAACATTGAACAAATCAGTAATTACTTAGCAAATGGACCCAACTAGGGGCTGAAAACTTTACTCAAAGTTTTGGCTGTGGAAGGACTTTGGTGCTGGACCCTGGGTTTTACAGTTGCTGGAATGAAAGAACATTACTAACTGCAGCTTCCTATGCAGAATTTAGTTCTGGGCTGCATCTCTCCAACCTTCTTTTTGCCTAAGATAGACTCTGCTGATTGTCACCATGTTTCCCTTACCTGCCCACTCTTCTCAATCTAGAATTTCCCGAGACCCAGATACATACAGGCAAATGCTCCCTGGAAAGTCACCATGGTAACCTGATGTCACCTCCGGAATGACTTTATGCTGCTTTCTCCTTCAGCTCATTCTCAGGAACATCACTAGTAAATTTAGAAGTAAGGGCAAGTGCTCTCTGTTCATATGATTGACAGGTAATGTGTGTGTTACACACAGTGATCCTACAAGTCTCTGCCGGTCTCTCCATTATGTCCCACATTTCCACTTTGAAACTGAAAGCACTTTAAATTACAATCATTATATGAACTGTACATGTCAAATTAGCTGAAACCATTTGAACTTCTATTCCAACAAACAAAAATTTTGTAGGACATCAGTTGTGTTTTGTTGAATGGCAATACCCTCCCACACAAACTTTTAAAAGCAAGGGGATAACAAGTGGAGGATACTTTCTTCATTGTACCCTCAGTATGTCTAAAGGGTTCCCAATTTATAATAGTAAATGTGCTGAGAAACATTGATGTGTTGAAGTCCCCTCAAAGCTAAAAGCTTGACGCAGTCTTAAGTGCAGAGTCATTATCAATGTCCCCGTAATCTTCTGTAGGTTAGTGGTGATGTGACTAAAACAGAAAAGAAAACAATCCTTATGTAGGCACTGTCAATCTATTTGAATATATGAAAGATTGCATTAGACTAACCCTTAGTTTAGGGTCTTTTTCACTGTCCACTACCATTTATAACTTCTGTCTGGTGTAGTTCTACTGCACACACCTTTATTAGACTTTTTTGTTGGAGTGTTTTTAGTTCCCATAGTGCAGACATTTATACACGTGTGTAACCTTACATGTGCGAAATATTCCATCTCAATGGCTGTGCTCAGATGCATAGTTATTCTTGTAAAGAAAGGTTTGAAGGATTGAGTCTGTTGTTTACAGCATGAAACTCAATATGACGTTTTAAATAATGATAGTTTGACTGTAGCTGACAAATTTTAAGTCCCAGAACTGGCTCAGTCCACAATGTTGAAACACTTGGATTGTTTTTCTCATTAAAATAGCAGTGAATTAAAACTGGAAATTTCAAATGCATGCTATGGAGAATAATGCTTGTGTAAGGCAAGGTGAGTTATCTAGAAACTGTCTGACTTTGGAATGCTAAATGTCTCTCATTCTCTTCTGCCCACAATGAAACACTAAAAGCTACATAAATAATGTGTGGGTATTATGAAATTTACCATATAGTACAAATAGCACACATTTATTGAGTAGTGAATTAGTTTGGAAGATTAACAAACCTCACAAAAGAGGTCTCTAATTTTTTGTTATATTTTCCTGTGCCAGAATGCTTTCTGCGCTATTTGAATTACCTTTGATATATTCAGCTGATATTAAGGAAAGTCTTATATCTAATCCTTTCATTTATATTGAACTTTGCAAGCAATAACATAGAATTTTAATTTAATTTGTATCCTATCAAATAAAAACACAGGTAACTAGCTGAACGCAAATTACGTGTTTTCCTCGTTCACATATATGCTTAACTTTGTAAAATTTGTTTTCCTTTGACAGAGGCGAACTAATGGCCTCTGTCAGTTGGAACCCACGAAAGCTAATGCCCAAAGAAATGTTAGTCTTTAAGGTGCCACAGGGCACTCGTTGTTTTTGCTGTACACAGACTAACCCGGCCACCCCTCTGGAACTATATGGTATATATACTCTTGCCTTACCTTCCGTCTCCATCCCTCCTGTCCCTCCAGAAGAGACATGTATCCACACTCAGGTTCTTATTGCATCCCAGCTTTCCAACGGGTCCTTCAGTGCCGCCCAAAGCCAGTTCATGAAGTAGCATGGACACAAATCTTGCTCCCCTTCACCATATACTTGTCAAGGTGATTGGTGAAGGAGAAAACTTGGATGAACCTGAGAAGCCATTAATGAGTAAATATCCTTCCTGAGGACTATCCCTGCAATATTCAAGCAACTCCTGCTGTTTAGGATAAGAACGCTATTTGCCTCTTTTCTGAAGTACATCAGATAATACTGTTTCTTGCTATATGCTCCAGTGCATTTCTCGTGAGGCGATCTTAGTCCAAGATCATCCTAAGCAAAAATAAAGAAATAAAGTAAAATAGGCAAAATTTACAAAATAGCACTAGAGGATTTCATGAGTTGGTTCTCCCTGCCCCTGATTAGTACCAAGATGCTGTACGTAAATGCAAATCTATGGATTCTCACCCTTCCGCTTTGCATCCAGATTTTTGTGTCTAGCCTTCTTGGTTAGGTCTCCAGTCAAACCCCATCTCTTCTGGTTCTTTAGAATTAGTTTCAGTTCTACTTTGAAGATTTGTCTTCATTACACTTAAATCTTCATTTTAAGAAAGTGTTTTTTATCAGAGGCTTTTTTGTTTTAGCCATAATTTCTGTTCATTCGGTGGGCATGAGAACACCGGTAGTTTTATCTGCAGCCACGCCGTCTGTTTCACCAAACAAAGCAGTCCTATTCACGTGCTGTAGTGGGGTGCTTTTTGCTGATCCCTCTTTCTACATTATAGCCATTTCCTATGCTAGAATGTCAGACAGAAAGGGGTACATTGTCTCTATGTCCAAGGGACCATTGGAATTCTGTCTACATAGAACAGCAGAATTCAGGAAATAAGAATTTCTGCAAATTCTTTTTGGCCAAATAAGCCTCCCAAGTGGATTAGAGAGCATATGTCTGAAACTCTCGAGTCAGTTACTAGGATTATGTTTTTTCTACCTACCATTGCTGCCTTATTGACTTGGAGGCAAGGACTCTTTGGACAAACTGTGCAAAGGTAGTCTCTACAGATAGTCACAAAACATTATCAAGTTTATCATGTGGGTTTTTGTGGGTGAGGGTCATCTTGAGAAAATCACACCAGTATGTCTGGAGGAAAAAGTAATCCAAAACAGAGATGTATCTTATGGAGAGAGAAACCTGTGAATAAGTAACATTGAAGGTGACACCAGGATAATGGTAGGCAAAGTATGAATATGTCAAGTGATATGGCAGAGAAAAGGGCTGATGTTTTGGGCTGCATATTGCAGACTCATCAGACCATTGAGCAATCTGTCCCTCTCTATATAGTGCTGGTATGCCCACACCTGGAATACTGGACCACCTTCTCTGAAGTATAGCTTCTTTGACTTCAGCAGTCACTCCAAGGGAAGAATGGTGTTCAGGTCAACTAGTTATCAGAAATAATGGGATAATTTATAACTAGGTAAGTGATGACTAAAGGGGCATATGATACAATCAACAGATATTTAGAGGTGCAAATATTAAGATACAACTAAGAATAAAAGGATAAAATGGATAAAGAGGAAAACTTAGGTTGCATATCATGACAAACTTCCAGACAACGAGAACTATTAACCAGTAGAATAATTTCTCAAACGGCATCATGCCTGGTGTATTTCAAACTTGAAAGGTCAAACACTAGTAAATGTAAAATAGGAAATAATTCTGCACTAATAGAGAGATGACTTAGAAATTATGGGAATTTTAGGGCTAAGGGACCTCATCTCTAGAAAATTTTTTAAAAAGTAACCCTTCATTTTGAAGAATGTTTCTTTCACTTTCACATAGTTTTTTGAGTAAACTTTATTCACTGTTACACAATAAATTCAGTAACTTCTTTCTCTTGGTTTTTCTCCTTAAATCAGATAGACCTGCTTGTTTTTAGGATATATGCATCTCATGATTACTAACGACACTTGATCTTCATAAAAATGATGTTAAGGAAAAAAGGAAGGCAGACTCTTTACTATGCTGTAGCATTAAATGATGCAGATGCTAGATGCCAAAAAAGAATAAAAAGTGAATAATGGGTGTTCAAAGCACTTGATTATCCTGCAATTTATGAGATATGATAATTGCTGCTATTTAAGATTAAAAAGCCATTCCTATTCATTTGAATGTGAATGTATTTTGGTTTTTTGGCAGTCTACTAATCGAAAGCTTACAGGGGACTTTAAAAATAATCTTGTGTAGTGTTTGAAAGGTATGTGAAAAATGCAGGTTCTCTGTGTGGAGCAAATGCTCCTGGAGAGCATAGCATTAGGGGAGAATTGAATACGTTTGAAATGTATCCCCAGTCAGCGGTGGTATAAAAAGGTGTTGGCACTGAACTTTAGTGCAGAGCATGTAAAACAAAGGAAGTGAGGACATTTATGTAAAAAAATGTGTGAAAGGTTAAAAATAAAAAGGACAGAGGTGTGAGTCTCCTATTGCTTTGAGTGCTCTAGAAAATATGGTGTTTATATAGATATCAAGTAGGTTTTTAATACATTGGTAATACTTCATTTTTATTTTAAACAAAGATATGGAAACCGTATTCCGAGATGGGTCAACACACTGATCCCTGAATTAGATGAAAACACAGTCAGCTGTAATCCTGGCCTTGCATCTCGTTGATAATCAAAAAAACCCCAGGAGTCCTGTGATACTTTTAAAGACTAACAAATTTATTTGTCGTGTGAGCTTTTATGGGAGAACTCCTTGGTTTTTTTGGCTGACCTAGACTGACATGGCTACCCCTTTGGAAATTGATAATCAAGAAGCTGTTTCCTAAAACACTCCCTCCATACTGTATCGTACAGATCTCCTGCTGCTATGAGGCTATGTGCTGCCTCCGCCCTGCACAGGCAGCGTGATTGCTATTTGCAGTGGAGTTCATGTTTTCTCTGCATAGTGTGGAGACTGTGCACCTGTTAGCATGAACTCCAGAGCCCTCCTCTGTGATTTCCCCATTGAAGCTAATTTGTGTTACAGGTTTGTACTGGTGGCTACGCCCACATAGTCAAGTAGCACCAGCAGCAAGAAACATGCTGCCTAGGCCATTTGGCCCACGGCCCCGCTTCCCCCAAGGGACAGCCCTTCTGGTGTGAGGTTAAGGTGGCATGTGTCAGGCTTGTTCTTTCATTTCAAAGTTACTTTCTTGAATTCTATTGTCTCTAAAAGTGAAGCAAGACATAGCTCTGCAGTTGGTGTTGAATTTGTCTCCTGTTATGTTAAAATCGGTTTGTTTTGTCTTGTAAATGCATGTGTTGCCCTTATGAACAATTTCCGTTCACAGTAGTCTGGGTGAGATAACTAATAAACTGGCATTACCCAAAACACATGTACAGATGCAACAGATTATACCAGTTTTTAGGGCAAATCCTGTCATCCCACCAAAATTTCATGAACATAATATCATTGATGACTAAATGTGTACAACAAAGAAGACACAGCATTGATCTGATCTTCCCCAGAAGTGAATTCTTCTACCAGAGAGTAGTTTTCTGTAGAAATAGCTTTAAATGTAGAAAGTTAAGTAGCTTTGCCTTTAGAGGCCTTCCTTGTATGATTATGGAATGATAGAAACAAGTAGAGGTTTGATTTATGTTAGTTGGCAAGAGACAACTCTTCTTTAGAAAACCATACTGTTGACGTGGTCATCATCAACCACTTTGAGAGCAAACATCAGAGGCTAGAAACATACTTGGTAGATTTTGTACAGGTAGGTTTTCAACACCTACAATATTATGTTCAGAATTACAGAAATACAGGAGTCATTTTTATTGTCAGAATCGATATGAAATTGTACCCACACAAAGCTTTTAAATAAATGTGTGATCAGATACAGCAGAGTCCAAACTGCAGGGTATAAAAGAAATGCCTGGATACCAGTGTTAAAAAGTACAGTAAATCACAATAAAATTTTCTTGCTTTTTTGTGATGATCAGATTTTCTCTGAACTCATGCTTGTTCTCAATGGTTTTCTTCACATGTACTGAACACACAAGCACATAGTTGTAGTGTAATGTCTCCAGTTGCATTCAAAATAGGGAAAGGTGAAATTTAAGCAAGGAGAATTTGTTTATTATTTTCTACTCTTTTTTATTTAAAAATCTTTTTTAATCCTTTGTAAGTAATTTAAAAAAATATAGCAGACTCTGAAAGCATCTTCACCTAATTTTTAGCAGGTGCAATTTCTGCAAATTTAACCTTGAACCTAGGTTGTCCCCTGCAACAGTTCCTCTAAGAGGTCCTCACTACTGACCAAGACCAAATCTAAGATAGCATCTCCTCTCGTTGGTTTGGAAACTGTTTGGTGGAGGAATTTGTTGGCTATCACATCCAAGAAAATCTGGGCCCTTTTATTGCTACTGGCACATGTCCTCCAGTCTATATCTGGGAAGTTAGTCTCCCATAATCATACAGTTCCCAGTAGTGTTTACTGACTTAAAGGCCTTAAAGAGATCTCTATCCATGTCCACATTGGATCCTGGTGGTCTGTAACACACCCCAACCACTATCCCAGGAGAAACTTTAGTAGCTTTCTTCCCCAATGTGATTTTAAGCCGGATAGACTCTGTCTTAGGGATTCAACTCATTATTTTTGCTGCCTTCTCCTGATTTGGCAGCTGGGTTTGCAGGAGGGAGTGTTGATGGCAGCTTTCCCAACCATTAGGAGAGAATGATGGCCTGCACTGTACAATTGATTTCCCAGGCATTCCCAGATGAATAAAGTTGGAAACTAATTAAACTACATACATTGCATTTTTTTTCCCTAGTATGGTCAGAACAATGACAGCTTCTTCTGAGTCTTTGGGAATAGTTTGGTAAACATCTTGTCCTCAAAATAACACTCCTTACTCAGGCAACATGAGAGAAAAGAAGCTGTTGTGAAAATACCCCCAGTAGAAAGTGCAAACAATAACCTTTTTGCTACAGTTTTTTCAAAGGTCAGATTTGTTTGTTTTTTCTGTTCCTGTGTGACTTTCTTTTCATATAAATTAGAACTGAAATGACAAGAGATTTTAAAAGGTACAGCATTTCTTAATATTGAGTTGATGACTTCTGATTCTGATGGTTGGAAATTTCATATCTTACAAAATATGTTTAAGCTTGTTGGTTATTGTGAATAAGAATTTCTGTCTGAAGCAAGGAAAGCAAACATTAGGTGATATAAGCATCTGGTGTCTCAATACTGAGCATTTTCTTTCAGCTTGTACATAGTTTGAAAGACACTGATAGCTATCAGATCAGAATTAAAACAAAACAACAGATTAATAGTGTAATTCTTCTGGGGACTCTAAACTGAAACAGGTGTGGGGCGATGTGTGTATTGGGAGGTGTTATTCTAGGTGTCCATCTGTAATGTAGCACAGCTTTATGGCAGTGCTGTTTATTGAATCTGATTTCCTAACTGCACATATTTAGAAGCCTGGGTGTACCCATGAGTTTTATTTAGCCTGGCTAAGTGGAGTAACTTACTGAAGGAAAAGCCAGCATATCTATTGGCAACACAAATATGGCAGCAAGGAGCAATTGACTCTTTCTCATATTTGCACTGCAGTTTCGTTTTTTAATTTACTTCCATTCAAATCACAACAGTTGTTTCCCTGCAACAAACAAAACGTCCAAAGGAACGAAAGGATTGTTAAAGACGTGAGGAAATCTGGATTCAATTTCCAGCCCTGGCGCTGACTTGCTGCGCTGCCTTGTGTGGGTTTCTGACAGATTGTGCCTCGGTAAAATAGGGGTAGTGATGCTAAACTCATTAACCTACCCACAGTGATGGGGCAGATTTGACAGCTTGAATATCATTGAAACATTAGGTTTTGCTTGTAAAATGTGCTGAGATCTTCAGACACAGTGCATAGAAGCAAAGCATTGTTACCTACAAACCCACATTGCAAATGTTAGCTCTTCCCCCAGTTATTCTGATATTTGTGTGTATGAATGCTCAAGTGTAGCTAAAAATAAGCACAGAATTTCCTCTCATCCTAGAAAAGCCCAACTGGAAGTAGAGAGATTGTGTGGTGTTATAAGTGACACCCAGAGCCTTACACTTATAAACCCATATGCTCCGTAGTTTCTTGAAAATCTGGTGTCTAGAGACAAGAAAATATATAATGCTGTTATTTTGGTTTGTGCATGTCAAAGTACTTTATATATATTGCTCATTGGCAAAGAGGAGTGCTCTTCTTTGCCCGAGTGTAATAAGGGTCAGTACTTATTTTCGGATCCATATGGTATTCTTCAAATCTTAAAAATGTTTCTAAAGAGTAACTTTGAAGGTAAACTTTCACAGATGGGTTTTGGTATGATGTCAATCTCTAGAGCAAATGGTGCTAAAAACCTCGCCTGTCTAATCTGCCTGCAAATAGCTGGAACTTCACTGATCTAGTCTAATCAAAGGAACAAGCCCAGAGGGGTTTAAAGGATTTCTTGCTGTTGCTGCTGCCATTAATTTAATTGCTAAAGTACAGTGAACTCTCAGGGAGTACAGTAAATGTTTGGATCTGCAGGGAGATAAACAGCTGAACCCGCGGAAAAAAATCCCAAAGCAAACAGGGTTTTCTCAGCAATTAGTGTTGGCTTAAAATGTGTTCTTAAAAGAGTCCCCAGTGAAGCTGCCTTGAGCTATTGTCTGCACTGCCGTGTGATGTCCCACTACTTACTTTGACACGTCTAGTGGGTGGGACGGGAGCCGGTGGAGCCTGAAAGGTGATTTGTGTCACTGTGCGTGAGGGAATAATTATGCTGGTTCTGTCATCTGCTTGCCGCTTCCGTCCTCCTCCAACTTGGATTTAGAGTGGAAGCTTCTTCACTGGGAATGTGTTCTCAAGGCGGATTGCTTCCCTTCTAATTGTGTTCACAATGAATTACTGCAGTGCGCTAGTGCTAACGCACTAGTTGGACATGGTGGACTGAGGAGGCAAGAAAAAGGAATGGAAAATGCCCTTAACTGCAAGGGTCTGAACTGATTTCAGCTTGAAGATGATTTCTGAATTTTAACGGTTTTGTGGTGCTTCTCAAAGCAATAAAAAGTGCTTTACAGTTGCTTTCTTCCGATGTCAGTGAGACTGAAGGGATAATAACAAATGAGCATTAGCATTCAGCATACCGAGATGTGACTGCGAAGATGCAGGCTCAAAGACTTTTATTTTCATTATTAATATTAATTGAATCATGGCTTTAGCAGCAGATGTGCAAGGTGGTTTCTTTTTTTAATCAGGAAAAGAAAAATAGCCCCTTAAAGCAAAGATGTTCCCATTAGAATCCATGAGTTTGTTCAGCAGAACTAGGGACCAGCTCCTTGGACAATTAAAAAGGAACGATGAACTGATTCATTTAATAAATAAGAAATGACATGAATCTCAGCCAAATCGATCAATGAACAAAATCCCTTTATTAGGTTAGACTTTACATTGCTCTCCGCCTGCTTCCCATCTCGATCCCACTGTACCACTTATCCTCGCTGACCTCCAGTTTGTGGGCTTAGAAGGTAGATTGGCAGTCCTGTGACGTCTTCTGTTGCTATCATGCGTGTACAATTCAGGTTGTGGGTTGAAGCCTATGCAGGGATTAAAATCTCTCACTCTCCTATGAGCCATCTTACTGCTGAAAAATAACTGCTAGTAGAAATGCTAGAAAATAGACTTGCAAATGCAACATAAAATACTTTCAGCTGTGGAAATGCTGAAGTATTTAATAGGATTAAATAAAACACAAATGTGTATTTCCTGTATTAAATGAAACCCCCATTTACAGCTAACAGGCTGAGGCATAGTGAAATTCTACATTGCGTTCTGCAAGCAACAAAGTGCTTCAAAGAAATCACAACTGGCATGGGAACTTTTTAAATGCAAAGTGTCAGTGTCAACACATTTCAGAACATCTCAACATGATGGCATTTTGCCTTTCTATTTTGAAACTCCTTTATCCCTTGAGAACTACTCCAATCCCCCCTGGAGACTGAGATCTGCCATTTGCTCCCTCTTCCCTGAGGTCCACAAGCCACACTGGTCTTTACATTGTCGGAGGCTTCTTGCTTTCTTTCCAGCTCATTAGTTCACCCGACAGAGCCTTGTGTACACTATGGAATTTCACAGAACAAAGCTCTCACTAGGATCAGCTGAATTATGGACCAGCTGGATAGCAGCTCTGGTGAGCTTCTGTCTAAATCCTTTAAAGTAGATGTAGCCCCACTGTGATTACGAGAGATGCAGCTGAGACATAGGAGCTAACTTTGCTGTCTCCCAATGTCTTACCTCTGCCAACATGGCTGCTAGTTGGTTTCTGAGTTGAGTTCTCCCTTGTGTCAGCATGTTGCAACTTCATTAGATGGCCAGCTGAGCCCCTTCAAAAAGACTTCTATGTCATTGTACTGTGCATAATTTTCTTTGGTGTAAAGATTAGCTATCTATTGTCCAGTTTATTCAATAGGTAGTCAGTCACCAACATTTACTTTTGGAACTCAGTTGCTTGGGATTGTTCCTTCCCTGGAGCATGAATGTCACTAGGGTAAAATGCATTGGATCTACAGGGAATATTATGTTTTCTTCGCTACACATTCTTCCTGTTGGTTGGCCTATGGAGCAGAATCCTTTGGGCTGTTCTAAGATACTATACACTTCTTTTTCCATAGAGTTATAGAATGAGGCAAAGCACTCTGTTTGCTTGTTCATCAGGAGGATGGTATAAGAACCTAGGAAAAGATTTTTTTAAGATAGGTTCCTACTGGGATTGTCAAAGGTATTTAGATGCCTAACCCCATTGAAATGACTATCCATAGCCCGTCTGTCTGACTGTCAATACTGATTGGTTTGAGGGAGAGAACAAGATGCCAGGTACCGTTTAAGACGCGTTCGTATCACCCAAGTCCACTAGAGTACTTGTTTTTCTGGGTTATGCTTCTGTGCCAGGAGAATTAGTCCCTAGATAGTAGGCAGAACTACAATAGCAGTATATGTCAGAGAAATTAGGTGTAGAAGTAAGAAAATTCAAACAGAGCCCCCAGAAATTAAAAAAAATTAGCTTGCTCAAGCATATAGTAATTAAACTGTTCATGACTGCATGTAATTACATCATTATGTACACAGCCCTCTTTCTGTAATTTGGATCATTGGAGGGCACAGTGTCAAAGTCTCTATAATAACGTTTAATTCCATCTTAGCATTTCCTAAAGGCATTGCTTTGGGTTTATTTTCAAATGACAAATCTTGAAAAAGCTCTTCAGGTTCTGTGAGAGTCACATATACAGCTAGTTTGCCTAAATCGGTTAGAAAACATAAGGCTTGCCTGTCACCGGTTTTGATTATCTCTGCAACAGAATAGAAAAGGAGGAGGATGTTTCTTTTCAAATCTCCAGTATTTTTTATAAGAGGCCAAATGTAAAACAAAATCATCTTCTTTGTTAATTAAATGTGTTAAAATATCCTTTCACCGATTTTCATATATTTCTAAGTAATTCTGAATCTAAACATGCTATTGGAAATACTGTTTGCATAGGCATGCTAGTTTAAGTCTGTATAATAATCCTGATGTATGATTTTCTGAACTGCGGTTTATTGTCCTCTTTGCACTTGCATGTCTTTGGATGAACAGCTCTGAAATCTTTTCTGATACAAAAAAAGAAATTGTGTCAAACATCTAGACATATGATCTTATTTTTCTCACTTCAGACTTCTCATTTTTAAGGCTGTTTAAAAGCAATTATCTTTATACACTGAGAAATCTACAGGCTTGTGATTGATCACTACCACATCATCATTACATTCCAAAGTATTTAAATACATTGGCCGTACTGTTTCTCTCCGCATCATAGCTGGTAGGAAAGAAGAGTTACTTGATACTTGCAGAGGACCTTAACGCAGAGGTGGCCTTAGGCTATCTGGGACCTAGGCAAAGGCCCATTGTGGGGCCCCCTAGAGGGACTAAACCCCGAACTGCCCCCCGAGCCAGGCTGCGCCCCCGGATCCCCAGCCGGCCCCCGTGCTGGCTCCGAGCCAGACCCTGAACCGGCTCCTGCAACACCCCCCAGGGCCCCAGCTGGCCCCTGCGCATGCCAGGGGTTGCTGACCCCTGTTAGGAGAAGCAGGCGATCACCCTTGATGGGGCCCCTTGCTGCTAGGAGTCCTAGGCGGCCGCCTGCCTCGCCTACCCCAAAAGCCGTCTCTCCCTTAACGCAAAATCTCGAAGTCAGTCTGAGTTTTTCCATTGATTTCAGAGAGCTTTTGATTAGTTTGTAATGGCCTTTTGGTTAGAATACTGGGCCTAGGGCTCAGAGAGCTGGGTTCCAATCTGGGGCTTTTGCAACCTCTGTGTGTGAGCTTTGGAAAGTAACTTAATGTCTCTGTACCTTAGTTTCCCCATATTTTGGATGGGAAGGCTCTAAGTCAAAGCAATTGGGGCTTTTACAAATAGGCGGAGAGTTTTGCACGTGGGGAATTGTCTGTTTCTCTCTCTATCTAAAATAGGGATAATATTCTCTTTCTTCCATCCTTACTTGTCTTGTCTATTTACATTGTCAGTTCTTTGGTACAGAGACTTTCTTACTATGTGTTTGTCCTGCACCTAAAACAATTGGGCTGGATCTCAGTTGAAGACTCCAGGTGTTACTGTAATACAAATCAATAATAATTTGAGTTTAAAAACCCCAATAAAACCCTTTCATTATTTAACAGGCATAGCCATGTGCATTCTGAGAGTCAGAATTTCAATCTGATTTAAAACAGTTAGTTCCAAACAATGCAGGAAATGTTCGTTGCAGTTATCTTACAAAGAAGAAAGTTGCCTCTCCTTTTTTCTTTAGGCAGTGATCTAACTCAATTCAAATATCAGGTGGCTGTGAATCTTTCGAAATGCTGAGCTCGAGCCATATTTCTGTCCATAATTGTAACTGAACTCTTGGGAGGCCTCAATTTGCGGTTTAGCCAATGCATAAGACAAACCTGATCCTGAATGAATAACTAGAACAACCAATAAATGGACGAGTAGTGATTTGAAAAGAGAGGCTGGAAGACAGTGTTGATACTTAAGGGCGCACTGCTCATTGTTATTTATTAATAAATATTTGTATTCATTGCATTTTGCTCTTCGAGACCCTGGTCACGGCTGTCTCACACAAGACGCTATACACACGTGCATGCGCGGATCACCCCTCTCCAAAAAGACGTTTCCTGTCCCCAAAAGCTTACATTACCAATATGTGCGCAGATGGTGAGATATGCACATGGAAGTGGATGTACTGGACTCTCTTATGCTAGTTGCAGTCTTGTGTGCATAGTCCTCTGACTTCACTTTCTCTGACCAGGTCCACTGTACGTATGGAGAAGTGAGGCAGGGTCTGAAAAAGAGGGGCATTATCTTTTCAAGGCACCAAAGAGTGGCCACTCTTTACTGAAAGATAATTCATAATCCAAGCACCAGCAAAGATGTTTTTCATTTACCAGAAAGCAGCTTCAAAGTGGAGGAGAAACAGGGGTTAAAGTAAGGGGGAATGCACGAGAATGCAGTTCCAGGGCCCACAAATTTGAGGGGCCAGAGTTCTAGGGCCCCTAAAAATAGAAGAATCTGGCGGAACGCATGTTCCGCCCTGCCCTGGGTGCTGGCAGGTCCTACAGCCCACCATTGTTAATCACAATCCTTATTGTGTTAGGCAGTGTTTGCTAGTTTGTGACAATAATTGCTATAGACATAAACGCCATATACAATTATAAATATGTTTATGAACGATAACTGATGCATGTGGTACTGGGAAGTGATTGCAAATGCCTACCTGAGCACATGCATGAAGGGGGCCCAGACAATACAGGAAGGGGGCCCGGAGATTAGGAGGGTTCCGGGGCCCATCAAATTATACTTTAACCACTGAGGAGAGATGCTCTGGGGAAAACGAGCTGTTCCAGAGACTCCCTGTAAATACACTGTAAAATGCCCAAGTAACTTTTTAAAGGAGAGAGGACTGCAGGTTTCAAATGGCAAAGAGTCACTGGCATGTCTGCTGGCTGAAGGGAAGGAAAGCGAGATAGCCTAGGCGTCTTAACCGCCGGGCTTAGAGTAATCAGACTTTATTTCATAGTGAAAGTAGCAAGCATGGAAAAAACTAGAAAGCTTTAAAAGACTCAGTAACGAATACCATGTGGGAAATAAGGAAGAGAAGAGCCATGGATCCCAGGATGAGAATAATTAGAAGAAAGACAGCAGTTTAAAGACAGGCAATTAGAAACTGGCATACATCCAGCTCTTCTTAAGGCAGGTTATTGTGGGGCAGGCAGCGCACATCTGTATGCTGAAGTTACAGTTAGCTTATCTTAAGCAGCAGCTTGTATTGTGGCGGTATGTGGTGCTGTATCTTGCTGGCAGTAGAGCCTTTAGAGAAATTCGTCCACTCAAGTTCCACTCATCAGGAGTTACATATTTGGACAAAGTAATGCTTCAGGGTGTAGACTGCATGCGTTCAGTAAATTTTGATTTAGACATTGACCATGCTATATTTTTATGATGTTACTTCAAGAATGAACTCTATTAAACCTTGGAACGGTCTGTAAAAGGAAATCCCATTTTCTATGTTATTACCTGAAAACTATAGACTACCAAATAGAGAGGGGGAATAAAGAATGGCCACCAACTTTGTTTTTCCTTGTCTTAAACTGTATTCAAGGAAAGGTGGATGTCACTTTACACTGGGAGCCCTTATTCATTTGAAGAGCAGGTACCGTGCACCCACCAACATACCTCCAATCTACTGTCAGAGGCTTTCTTTGGTGAGAGTTCAGATTTCATACCTATCACTGGTCTCGCAGCTGACGCTGTCACAACCGCCCACTTGTATTTTCTTTGTTTTGTCAGCACCTTCCTTATTTGGGTTGCAGGTCAGGGCAGAAGAGCATCTGATTACAGTTGTTCTAGTCTAGAAGTATAATTAAATCTTTCTCTAGTGCTTCTCTAGATAAGAAAATGTATTAAAGTGCACTCAAAATTATACAGGTTAAGAATTCTTCACCTCCATCCTGTCATCATCTCTTGCATTCAGAGTTTGCATTTGATCCAAAGATTTCTAGCCACGTTACAAAAGTAAGAGTAATTATCACGTACATTTTACAAATGGGGATACTGAGGCACTCAATGGTTCAATGGTTTCCTGGTCATAGAAGACAGTGATACAGTTTAGAATAGAACCCAGCTCTCCTGTGTCCCAGTCCCCTTTTCTAACCTCAAAAGCCCGAGTTGGGCAATATAAATAATTTTATTCACATCAGTAGTTTCATCAAAGCCAACGGGACTATTCATGTGCAAAGTTAAACCTGTGCATTCATGTTTACAGGATTGGACGTAATCCATACTGCTTCTAAGTCTCTCCACAAAATTATATAATTACTAATTTTTTTTTAGTGTCATACTTAGTTTTTTGCAAATTGATATCTACATGGCTTACGTACGCTAATCAAATGCATTGTTCAGATCAAGTCTCTATAATAAGACTTGGAATAAAAGATTTTATAGTAATCATAGAAAAGTAGGGATAGGAAGAACATTGAGAAGTCATTTAGTCCAGCCCCCTGCACTGAGGCAGGACCCAATATACTTAGATAATCCTTGATAGGTGTTTGTCTAACTGGCTCCAAAAAACCCTCTAGAGACGGATTCAGCAACTTCCCCACCTTCCAGTGCTTAACAATCCTTTGGATAAAAGTGTTTCCTTGTAGCCAACCTAAATCTCTTCTGCTGCAGCTTATGCACATTACTTCTTGTCCTTCCTTCAGTTGCCATGGAGAGCGATCAACGGCCACGCTCTTTCTAACAGCCCTTAACTCATTTGGGTCTGCTCAGTTGTCTTTGCTCAAGATCAAATATTCCCACTTGGTTTAACCTTTCCTCATAGGTCAGGCTTTCTAAACCTTTGATCGGTTTTGTTGGTTTTCGCTGGACTCTCTCTAATTTATCCACATGTTCCCTGAAGTATGGAGCCCAGAACTGGACACCGTGCTCTAGCTGAGCTTCAGAAGTGCTGGGTAGAGTGGGACAACTACCTCCTGTGTCTTTCATACAACACTCCTTGTAATGCACCCCTACAACATGAGCCTTTTTTGCAACTGCATCCCATTGTTGACTTACGTTCGATTTGTGATCCATTCTACCTCCCAGATTCTTCTCAGCAGTACTGCTGCTGAGCCAGTACTTGTATTTTGTATTTGGGCATTTGATTTTTCCTTCCCACATTTAAAACTCTGCATTTATCTTTAATTAATTTAATCCATACATTTTATAAGCACATTCTCCACTCCATTATCCAAGTCATTAATTAAAATATTGAATGGCATCAGCTGCAGAACAGACCTTTGCAGCACCCCACACGATACACCCTCCTGGTTGGACAGCAAACCACTGATAATTTCTCTTTGAGTGTAGTCTTTCAACCAGTTGTGAACCCACATCATAGTAATTTTATCTAGACCCCATTCATGCAGATACTAAGCATGTGCAATTGTTCTATACAATTATGAAAATATGGCCATGGGCTTATAGGTTGGAATAAAGTTGATCTTACAGACTCTCACCCGTAACCCTCCTCTCCAATAATGCCAATAACTTTTTTGAACATTTTAACATGTAAAGTGTAATTATGTGAACCGAGGCAGCAGGTATCTTATGAAAACTGTCCAGCTGGGCAAGAACTAAGTCCTTTGTCAAGACCTATGGCCAAATGTTCTCCCTAGAAAAAGAGGCTATCATTTAAGACAAGTAAATAACTTCTGGTGACCTGCTACTGTCCAGGAACACACAGCATCCTTAAAAAGATTTAAAAACTCTATCTTGTTCCACTCCCTTCTTTTTTCAGTGTTTATTTGTGGACTGCAGTGGGGTTTAGTAAGTAGGTACATGGTTTTTTTTTTTTCTTTAAACTGAACTGAGGTGGCTTATATAGTGTTAAGTCCTTAACGTAGTGGTCCAAAATGGCTTTATCTCTTACAGCCCGCATTGTGCTGTTTTCCTTTTTAAATTCTGTAATGTGTATGCATTAGAAAATAGCCAGAGAAAGAGAGAGTTATCGCACTGTTTGCTTGTAAGAACAGATCTCTTTTTGATCTCTGTTCTTTATATACTATTTGTAGTTATGTATTTATATATTACTTGCATTACTGTAGCTTGCACTTGAATTTCATATCATGACAAGCTAAGTCCAGCAGGTAAGAAATGATTTTTTCTAAGAATAATGAATTACAATTTATTCCAGGAAAATAAAAGCTCTCCATATTGGGCTGATGACAAGGTTGGAACCACACTTTCGTTGGCCATGTCTACACAAGCTAAGATGAAGTATTACTGGAGAGATTGTAATTAAAGCTTTCAAAGTCAAAATAGGAGTGGTGGGGATTCTAAGCATATCTTCTCTCAGAAGAGGATTATTTGATAGGTTTGTCCTATTTAAAGAAAATACTCTTAAGGATTTAAGTGTTTATGATTTCTGAAAGCCATACATTTGTGTTAAGTTTTTGTCTCTAAGAACTTTACATGAAGTAGAAATAATGATAGCAGAAAAGGAAACAAGTGGAGGAACGAGTTCAGGCATGCTTAAACAAGATTGAGGCTAGCCCTGTGGGGAAGGCACTTCTGATGTGTATTGTGCATTTTCGACATGCACTGCTCATGAGTCTGAAACGTGTAACAAAGCAAGGGAACGTGATGCTGTGACGGGAAGCTTGTTGCTCTCAATGCGCCAAGCGGAGAGCAATTGGGCTTGGGTTGTTGCTTTTCGGAGAGACGAGAGGCTAGCACTGGAAGAGTAGCACAGTTTTTGTAACAGTTTGCTGTAGGTGTTGTTTGGACGTATGAACTGAGACCAAGCAAAGAAGGAATAGGAAGGAAACAAACAAAGAGTCCTGTGGTGCTTTTAAAGACTAACAGTTTTATTTATCACAGGAGCTTTTGTGGGTGAATCCTGCAAAATAAATAAAATTGTTTAAAAGTGCCACAGGACTCCTTGTTTGTTTTGCTGAACTAGACTAACACGGCTCCCCCTCTGGAAAATAGAGATTGTGTTCATGGATTAGGTGTGCCAGAACCACTGTTTGAGTGAGGTGCTCTGCTTGACATTTGCAATAACCCCTGGTTTGTCTGTGGCTTTTGAGCAATACACGCTGAGCACAATTTTAGGGGTTGACGCTTTCACCCTTTGACTCCCACTGAAATCAGTGGCTTTGCTCACATGCATAAGTGCTTCGCTGGATTGAGGCAGAGAGCCCATCGATCTGTAGGATTAATCCTATTTGAATATGTAATTACTTGCTGGAGTAAGAGGTTGCAGAGTCTGGGTCATGGTTTGGAGCAAAGCATGGACGTTGAAGAAAATAGGGTCTGGAACTGGGGCACAGGAAACCTGGCTTCAGTTCCTAGCTCAGCCACATTCTTTAGGAGCCTTACCTTCCCCTAAGTCTTAGTTCTCCTCTGCCAAACAAGGACACCAGCTCCTTGCTGTACTGGGCGGCTGTGAAGCTAGAAAGCCATTACTGACTGGGTGTGCTCAGATAGCTGGTGAGAAGGGCCATAGAAGAGTTTAGGTTAGACAGTGGTCCATATTCAAAATATGCAGCACTGTCCTACCTTGACAGAGGTTATTAAGCAGCCAAAGTCCTTCTAGTTCATCTGTGCACCTATGGGAAAAGAAGAGGTGAGGGAAGATTGTACAACTGGCTGGGATACAGAGACAGTTAATCCAGAAAGACTGTGGGGAGAGGGAAGGAAGAGGAAGAAATCTAGAGATTTGGCTTCTAAACAAGAGCCATGTGGGTACCATTTTAATTAAATTTGGAATCAGCGTTCTTATTTCACAGGTGGAAGAAAAGGTAGCTTCACTTGAAAAGGAAGAGAGAGACATTAATGGAGAAAGGATACAGTATATTTCATTTTGGTATAAATCAAAACCCCGAAATGTGTAATTTAAGGTGCATGAATGACTGTAGAATATCTATAGACTTGGCACTATAAACATTAATGTTTAAAACGTAACAGGATTTTTCTAGGCTAAGCTTCAGCATTTTGCAAATTCCTTTGAGTATAGCACTGTTTGATATAATACAATAGTACATACTCTCTTCAACTTCCTGCATGAATTTCATTTCTGTAGATGTAATAATTACAATGTTATTACTGAATTCACAAAACTAGACAATTTTGCAAAATATAGTGTATTTAACAACAAATAGGAGCTCAAGCTATTTATTACAGAAATGACATTCTAGGTTCAATCTCTTTATAATGGCACAAAAGAGCTGTTTGAGATTCTTTTCAGTAAGCTCTAGCAGTTGTGGTATTTGCAGTCTGTATGTGGAGAGAGCAATCAGCTAGGCTAACCTGACCTGGTCCCCTGTTACTATCTCAGTAGCCCTTTGTGAACTTCAGTCCAACTTTACATTGTCCACGGCTTGATATATACATATCCTTGTGTGTGTACACTTTCAAAGCACTGTGTGGGGAGCTAACTGGGCAATTAATGATAAGCAGAAGGAGAAGGAAAGTTTGATGTCACAGTCAAAGAACTGGAGTGGTACTCAGCTTTTGCAGGACAGCTCCGTGGCCTCGGACAAGTCATTTAATATTTCTGTGCTTTAGTTTCCCTGTCTGTAAAATGGGGATAATTCCTTTCTTCTGCTGTTTTTGTCTGTTTTGTGTATTTAGATTTTAAGCTTTCCTGGGTAAGGTTTGTCTCTTACTATGTGTTGTCCAGTGCCTAACAAAATGCACAGTCTTGGCTGCGGCCTCTGGACACTAGTGTATTAGAAATGGTTATTATGAGCTACCCAATTCTTTGTGTGCTCTGATGTGAACCTTAACTGCAATTTTAGATTATAGAGATATTGGAGAAAAAACAACTAATATAGGACAGATAACCTGTTAATAGGAAGGATAAGTTTAATATTAATGCTGAATGGAAAATAAAACAGTGGAATCATGCAAAGAATAGATAACTGTATTTAACATAACTGAACCAGAATCACAGAGTAAGTTTGTAACGGTACAATACCGTAGTGAAGTTGTTAAACTTGTAAATTTAATTTTAACAGATTATTGCTCTTAAGTGAAACAAAAGTTCTGCATGTTCATACTTCCTCTTTTTCAGTGCTGTGGTCTAGTTTTAAAGGAAACGTGCCCTGAGGGTTTACTTAGTGACTTTTCATTAGATGATAACCAGAGCATTGTTGCCTCTGGTGCATTTATTTATTTGGTGCATGTTGGAACATTAATCAAATATTTGTGCAACTGGCTGTTTTCCATCGGGAGACTGTAGAAGAAACAGAAGATTATGGGAACAACTTAAAATGATGATAAATTAGTCGAAAGATTGTCCCGTGTCCTCTAGCCCAGTTTTAAGTGATTTTGTGGGCTTCTCTACTTTTCAGAGAGTTAGGCTTGTTTTTGCTATTTCTTTAGATGAGATTGCCTTTGACAACAGCATCTACATTTATTTCTTACAAATAGCTGGGCATAAATTTTAGCTGTTGCTACCATTTTGCATATAAACCAGTTTAATGTATTTTGCAAAAAAACTGCAGTAACATCTGATACTATTTGTCAAGCCATGTTGTAATTTTTCTTTCTTTGTAAGGTTCAAACAGGACAAACTACGTAAAACAATTTTGTTAGGAGTAATGTTAAGAGACAAAGTAGCCTGAATAGTATTTGCCCAGTGTTTGTGGAATATTTTCAAGAGCTATCATTTGAAGTGTCAGAATATTCTCGAACATGCTGTGCATAAAAATGGCATGTCAAAAAATGGCAAATTTACCTTTAGTAAGACAGGTCAACATATGAGTCAAACACTAAAAATGTCCTTGCTCTACAATTTCAGCTGAAGTCAAAATAAAGATTGTTCTGTTTTATTCAGAAGTTTTGCAGAATACACATTAAAATGTTTTCCTTTCTGTTTCTGATGCTAATTGATTTTTTCATTGGTTATAAAAGTCCTTGTAGCTTCTGAAATCTGACTAATTCTAGAAATGTTTTAATTGTACTTGCATTAATGTATTACAGTTGTAAAACAGAATGCAGTGTCTGGAGTTGTTCTTCTGTGGTAAAACTACACAGGCCTTTATTCAGGATCCATTTGAAAGAGTGAAAGGCTAGTGATTGATTGTCATCAAAAAGGGACGGTCAGACTTGTCAGTCTTGAGGTGTTTCCCAGAAAAATATCATCTGTCACTTTATGACTAAATCATGGACTGAATCTTGGCCCAGCTGTGAATGGTTAATTGGGTGTTAAGTGTCCCATTGCTCTTCAGTGCAGGCCACCTGTACACCATTAACCACATGGGAGAAGAAACAAGCTGTGCAGAACTGCTGTGTTCCACGAGGAACGGGAGGAACCTTGGCTCCATGTTGCGTCTGCCAGTGCTGGGAGCATCCCTGCACCTGGACTAGACCCTGACTGTTCCCTCCTGAGAAGAGTAGGGGACTCAGGAGGGAGGTTTGACTTGGTCACTTTCCAGGGATTAGAATCATAGAATAATAGGGCTGGAAGGGACCTCACGAGGTCATTTAGTCCAACCCCTGCTAAAAAGCAGGACCACTCCCCCTAAATCACCCCAGCCAGGGTTTTGTCTAACCGGGCCTTAAAAATCTTCAAAGATGGGGATTCTACCACCTCCCTAGGTAACCCATTCCAATGCTTCACCACCCTGCTAGTGAGAAAGTTTTTCCTAATATCCAACCTTGACCTCCCCAGCTGTAATTTGAAACCATTGCTCCTTGTTCTGTCCTCTGTTACCCTCGAGAACAGCCTAGCTCCCTCTTCTTTGGAGCATCCCTTCAAGTAGTTGAAGGTTGCTATCAAATCTCCCTCAGTCTTCTCTTCTGTAGACTAAATAAGCCTAGTTCCTTCAGTTTCTCCTCATAAGTCATGTGCCCCAGCCCCCTAATCATTTTTGTTGCCCTCCGCTGGACTCTTTCTAATTTGACCACATCCTTTCTGTAGTGGGGAGCCCAAAACTGGACACAGTATTCCAGATGCGGCCTGACCACTGTCGAATAGAGGGGAATTATCACATCCCTCGATCTGCTGGCAATACTCCTACTGATGCAGCCTAATATGCCATTGGCCTTTTTGGCAACAAGGGCACACTGTTGGCTCATATTCATCTTCCCGTCCACCATAACCCCCAGGTCCTTTTCTACAGCACTGCTACTTAGCCGCTCAGTCCCCAGCCTGTAGCAGTGCATGGGATTTTTTCGTCCTAAGTGCAGGACTTGGCACTTGTCTTTGTTGAACCTCATGAGGTTTCTTTCGGCCCAGTGCTCCAATTTGTCCAAGTCTCCCTGGATCCTGTCCCTGCCCTCCAGAGTATCTACCATTCCCCCCAACTTGGTGTCATCCGCAAACTTACTAAGCACGCAGTCTATTCCATCATCAAGATCATTAATGAAGATGTTGAATAGAGCCGGCCCCAGGACCGACCCCTGGGGCACTCCACTCATTACTGGTGACATTGTGCTGCCACATGTGGATGGCAGAGGAGTTAGCTGCGATCTAGACGTGCATGAAGAAAGATATTAATTTTAGCCACCTGGCATGCAGCAGTGGACATCAACATATTCATGTGGAAGGTACTCTGTGTTCTAATCAGGGTGTGTGTCATTTCCAGATCCAGTGTGTAATACAGCTACTTTCCTTTCCTTCCCTATTTTCCCAGTGTCCCCTGTCTCATATTTGTCTTCGCAGCCTCAGTGCCCATAGCAATAAACATTTGTTAGTTTCAAGGCTAGTTCAACCCTGCAAGTTTTCTCACAGTAAAGCTCTGCCAAAGTCAGCTATTGATCTGGTGGTTTGGCTTCTCAAATGTTGGCAACTGAAGGTGCATGTTCACTTTATTTTTGTCTCTCCATTTTCTGAGAGGAGCAAGGACGTATCTATTTAAAGAAGAAAATAAATCAATTTAGCTTTATCAGGCTATTGCTACATTCTTTCTGAGAAGCAGGAATTTTTGCCACAGTTCGAAACATTTAAGCCCTGATTCGGCAAACACTTAGCACATGCTTAGTTTTAAGTTTTAGTTTTGAGTTATCACACTGCAATCAAGAATGCACACACATGCACATCTTTCCTGGCTTGGGGCCAATCCTCTTCCCCTCTTTCCCCCGCTCGTGCAGCATTCTCTCCCTGACTATTAGTCTTTAGGATTCACAGTATATCTATGAATCAGGTTTCCTATTGTTGAGGGATTAATGCAACGCACAGGAAGAGCACTTCAAAACCTGACATTTCATATTAAAGAATCAGGGAAATGGGAAAAAGTGGAACTAATCTAATATGTAGATCAAGGGGAAAAAAAGAAAAATCTCTTGATATACAAAAGAAATGGCCTCAGTGCATGAGGATGAACAGAGTCACCCAATATACTTCAATAAAGTACTCTGCGTCTTCATTTATCATCATTACAAAGTGCTACCAAGAATGAATTTGCCTCTTCAAGTTATGGAAAGCATTTCCCTTCATGCATGCTTCCCCATATGAATTAAAATGTGTGTTTGCTTTGATATTTTAAATGTGCATGCACATTATTCTTCATAAAAATCCAAGTGACAAAATTACGAGAGAAGACTTTTTTTAACCTAAAAATAAAGCATATCGTAATTGGAGAAAATTCTGAGTAAAAATGCACATCTGCAACAAACAAATACGAAAAATAATACCCCCCAGCACACACCACCGGGATCGCAACTATTATAGAGTATATGGAAATACAAAATGCTTTATGCTACATAATGAAATTCAACAATCTATAATGATGTTAAAATAACTGAAGCATTTCATACTTTTCTAGTAAAATTGTTGCAAGAAATTCCTGTCTGCGTTCCTAGCTAGTATACATCAGTGTAGCGCCATCAAGCTTTGTGACTGTACATGGGCTGAGGATGTCTCCCTAGATGTCAGGAGCTGCACTCAAACAAAAGGCTTTTCAAACCAGTATCTTGTACTCAACCATGTAGGTGTGGAGGGTTGTGTGTGGCTGTAAAATGATGTAATGAAATGTTTTAAAACTAGCTGAATGACACAAGTTTTAGAGTTTAAAAAAGGTCTTAAAATTCTGAGCAAGTGCATTTGCATATTTTATCCATTAAGAGTGATTTTATGCAGTGGAAGTTTTTCATGGTTTTCTTGTCAATTTCTTGTGGTTCTGGCAAAATGCCACTTTGAACACTAGAAATCCTGAACTTTGACATACTTGAGAAAGGAATCAAGTTAAAACAGTTTTTGCTGTGCACACCAGCATTTTCTCTGTGCAGAAGGCTGAGTGATAAGTGGTGATATTTTTAATCATTACCTTTTTTGTAGAGGTCCCATTGATTAAGACTAGACATTACATTTAGGATATGTACAAAGTAAATTATTTTTTTCATGTCCTTTGGGTGCCTGTGGGCAAAGAGAACATTTTGTATTTTTTCAACTTGATTACCCTTTAGTAGCTGTGGAATATAAACTGCAGTCAAAACCCTGGGAGTTTGTTAAGAAGAGTGATTACTTCTTTAAAAAGTTATTTAAAAAATTCAGAAATTGGGTTATTTGAAAATGAACCCCCTTGTAGGAGACTCCGGTAGGTTAAATGGAGGCTCCATAGATGTCTGCACTTTGCCCATCTGTATTGCATGTTCTTTTAGGCATGGTTGTCCATTCTCCTTCATCCTCCTTTATAACGCTCTCATCTTCGGTTTCAATTTGTGCTTTATTTAGCGCATCTTGCACTCCATTTCACTGGACTGCCTTGATTTCTCCCTCCAGCTTCTCTAGCAAGGAAATCTCCTTTGCCCCATACAGCACATATGTAACTTTATCCTCATCTTGTTGACCCCAGTCACTGCAGGATCTGATCAGGTAGGCCAATGGTTCTCAACCTTTCTCAGGTCGTGACACACATGGTGATCCTACCGGACACACCAGCCCGCTCCCAAGCCAAATCCAGCCATCTCCCTGGCTCTCCTGACACAGTGGTTGAGAACCAGTCACCTAGGCAATCTGGTTTTTGGTTTTGTTTATTTTTTATAAAGTTCAAGGACCAGCCCACAGATTCCACGAATGTATTGACTTGATTCCAATTGTTGCTTTCACTTCAAGAAAGTCTTTTCTCTTGCTGGAAATTTTCAGTGTCAACGTATTCTTATATTAACAAATCCCTTGTTCACCACTTGCTATTCACGGCCATCCTGAAAGTTCTAGAAGTAGTTCCCATCTCTGCTAATTGCTTGCTCAATTCATCTGATTCTCACTCATTTATTTGGTTTTTCTCCATTACCAGCTTCTCTTTTGTGGGTCCCTCCTTCCTAATGTTTATATTTTCTATAAGATATAAAATCCATGCTTTGAAAAGGAGAGATTTACATGAGACACATGCAGGTTTGGTGGCATCTAAAGTATTTTCAGAGATAGGGAGAGACAGTAAATAGCAGCAGGTAACCTCACCACACTGTTCAAATAACTTTTCATTTTTGGAAGGTGTTTTTAGTCCATCCTACAACTCCTGCAGGGTTCTGCAAATCTTTGTTTCTCTCACTGTGCTAAATCAGTAGGTTAGTTTGAAGGTGCTGATGCTGAGCAGAATGGGTTAGATTTACTACACTTTTAACAATTAAGTAAGTCTCCTGGCACCAAGGAATGATCAGCAAGAGGCCAGCTTTCATGTTAAACAAGCAATGGGTTTCAGATATATGAAAGGGAACCCTCTCTCATTTTGTTGAAAGTCAGGTAGATGTTGGCAAATTGGGAGAGCACCCGTTCCCCTCTTTGTAATTAGAGATTGTGTATGGATAGCTGGCACAACCCTTGTGTACACACATAGGAACTTGTGGTGATTATCTTCTACTGGCCAAAAGGAAGCTAAAAACATGTTTTTTCTCAACTGAAAAAAACCTAGCTTTTAAAAAAACATTATCCAAATATATCCATTACTTGTTATTAGAGAAAATTAGCTGAAGAATAATAGTGAAAGACTGTCTTCCCATCATGGCCTTGGGTTGAATTCAGATTAGAAGATCAGGATTTCATGTAGACCATCTGTGTCTTCTGAGAGGTGCTATACTTATGCTGTAAAATAAAATGTATTTCATATACATATACATGTATGTGTTTTATAGTACTGCAGGTCTCTGTGAAGGGAGCTGAGAATTGGGCAGTCCCTCAGACTGTTGCAGATTTACTGTCAGAGGGGCTGGAAAGGTCATATGAGTTAATGTGTGTATAATAAATATTGTGAGACTCTTGGACTAGACCTGACTAAAGGAGAAAAGCAGAGGGATGAAAGGAGAGAAATGTTGTCTTGAACTTGAAACAGGCATGGTGACTGAATGCGTGGTAATGGTTTTATAGCAAAATAGGTGAAGAAAAGCGAGACAAAGAGCCAAACAGAGAGAGATTCACAAACAAATGCTTTTGAATGTGCACATGTGGGTAGGTAATAAAATAAAAGAGGTGACATTTAGAATAGCGATGTGCTAATTTCATTCCTGTCCTGAGAGTTTGCCATTATGCATTTTATATGGCTATGATCGTTTTCTGAAAGAAAGACGTGTCTTGGGGTACTGTGACCTAGCACAGAAATCTTGCTGTGGATCTGAAATGAGCATATGTCACCACATTGACATAAAACAATCAGTCTTTTTTCCCCTATTCAGAAGCTGGAAACATTAAAAAAATTACTTTGTATTTCAAGTGAAATAGAATGTGCAGTAATTGAGGCAACTAATATTTCACTAAGGCTGGAACTGAAATGTTAAATCACTAGGTGAGAGCCTTAAAAATAGATGTAACGCAACAGGAGGAAAAGTAGCAAGGCAAAGGAAGAAAGGTGCTACTGTAAAGAATGAGAAGACAAATAGACACCGCAGGAGACTGTGGATTTAGATGGGAGATGGAACTGGTAATATATGAATAAACAATAATTACATATAGTTAATTATTATTATGAGGCAGGATGGAAAGGAGGAAAAGCAGAAGGTTATATTGAGGGAGGATGGCCTGGAAAAGATCCTAACCCTAGTAGAAGAGGATTTCTCTCATTTTGAATGAGGCTGCAAAGAGAAACTATGGAAGAAAATTAGAATGGGGTGGAGTTCTGGTGGGGGCTGGGCTTATTTGCACAGCACAGACCATTAAAACACATCTTGATATTTGTCCTCTGCACAACTTTTCCCAGGACAGTCAGAAATAGCTCCTACAGGAAGAAGAGAGTTTTGAGTACAATTGGACTGATTTTAGCAGGATCAAGGAAGCCTGAAAACATAGCCAGACTAAAACCATACAGCAATGATCTAAGAGGATGATTAGGTTTCTGAAGAAACTTCAGCACAGCCATGATTGTGGATTACTTGCTACATACATAGCCTTGTCTATTTACATGAGTATACCATATTGCCTTGATCTTGTTACAATTTCCTTCACACTTTAAGTCAGCTGAGGAGTCCTTCTTTCAGCCAAACCTGAGGAAATGTGGTGATTGTTCAGCCAACTAACTTTTATATATAAGAAGACTATGAAGTTGTCTTAAAATGCCATAAAAGAAAATTATAATGGAATTTTAAAATAACTTAAATCATGAGTTTGTATATATCTATGTATATATTATATAGCCCAAAGATATTGCATTGTGCATGTGATTTATAAAAGCATATTTTTACTAATTAGCAGCTTCCTTTTTAGGCCTTGATCTTGCAAATATACATGAATATCTTTATGCATGTGAGTAGACTGATTGACTCAATAAAACTTCTTGTGTGATGGTGCTTCAGGACAACTGATTTCTACTTTGTAAATAAAACAGTGGAGCTTCTCTTTCCATTACTATTTTGAAGATAGCGGGTCTAGATATGATGAAAGTACAACCTTCCTGCCTTGTGTCATCTGATCATGAAATCCAGATCCACTCAATTAGTTTAATATAGAAGGATTTACTTTGCAGCTTCACAGAAATTCCACAGAAAACCTTCTCTCCCCCCTAACTCCTACATCCACCCACCTAGAGCCCTGCAAATCCGCGGAAATCCACATTATATCTGAGGGCATCCGCAGACCATTTCTTGCAGATGCAGATCGGATACGGATCCACATATTTGTATCCACGCAGGGCTCTACACCCACCTACTCGGCTTTTTAAAATAACATTTTAGTAAGTATTTTTTAGCAAATAAATACAGATCTGGATAATGTTCACCTGCACATTCAAGTTAAGCAAAGGCATGAAATGCCATCTAAGATGTGAGAACGTGCATTCATTATTACTTTGCACATTGGGGATTTTGGACAGATTCCTTATGTATTCCTGTTGTGAACGTCATCGTTCTTCACTGATTACATGACTGATGGATGCATCAGGAAAGTACAATGTTGGATCTCATTTCAAAGCGTTTTGGGCTCCAACTGGCATTAGGTTCCCTAACCAGATTAGAGTGAGAGGCCGGTCACAGCAGATGCCCTGTCTCAGTTCATTACTCAACACCTGTTAAACTTGATTAACAGCCCCAGCTAATTATCTGTTGAGAGTATCTCACACTGTAACAGATCTCAGAGGTCTAAGAAGTTGACTTCATTTACATGTTTGTCTCCTTTCACAAGGTCTCAGTTAAACTTCATAAAAATCTACTGAGGATTTTATCAATTCCCATATGATCTGCTCACAGCTTCAAGTGTATATCAATGCCTATGCTGGAAGCATTTCAATGGGATTTAAAATGCTGGAGACATGCGCCTGCCATGCCATTTCATGTATAAGTTATGGAACAAAAATATCTCTGTGAACAATGGGCTTTGTGTAACATTACTACCATATGTTCCGGAGTAGCTGTAAACACATGTCAAGGCAGGTAAATTAAAAAATGTGGTGATCTCAAATTCAGAATGCTCCCCGCTTCCAACTGAAAATTCCGAAAGCAGAATTTGTACGAAATAATGTATCCAATCATTGTACCGGAAACAAGGCACAAACACAATTAGGAATCTGGCTGGTAGAGTGAGACTTTGCTGCTCATCCAAAATGGTATTGATCTATTTGGAAGAAGGTTTTTCCTACATGTTTTTATTCAGTTCCTAAACCTAGTAAGTATGGTTTAGATTTTGCTCCGAACCCAACCCAACCCATTAATTTAGAGATTTACTTTTTAGCCACTTACTTTCCCTGTATTCTTGCCTTTGTCTCCACCTTTGCAACTAAGTCTATGAGATCAAGTCCAATTTATGGCAGTGAGGGGAAAAACATACACACAATTTGATATTATTATTACCTAAATTAGATGGCAGAATGTTCTCTGAGGAATTCAGTATTCAGACTTGAAGACAAAAAAATCCTTTCATCTTTGCAATGTACTCAGACCTCCTGAGCTTGTTAGAGCAAGTTTGCATTTGAATTTGGGCTTCTTCCATGGCAACATGTTGCATTTTAATTTACATCTCTCTTACATTGCCTGATATTTTGGTTTCCCCATGCTCTATTTGCTCCTGAGTTCCTGTATATTTTTGTATTTCCTCTAAAGTAATGGAAGATCCACAGCAAGGAGGGCAGAAATTATTAGAGGGGAGTGATTGCCTACTTTGCTGGTATGAAGCATCTGCCTCCATTAACAGCTAGCCAACCTAATGCATTAAACCACCTTGCCAAACCGATGCAGGAGACACGTTCTTCACCCAGCTCAACCTGTTTGTTGTTGTAGTGTTGGAGGAAGTATGTTTCGAAGAAGGAGACCAAAGGATCTATGGCCAGGCTGTTCAAGGGTTTAAGCTAAGCTGGTATGTTTGAACTTTGAGATGTGACTTTTCAGGGAGATTTAACAGGCTTTCAACTCTCCTCACAGCAGCTAAAATTTATCTCGCTGCACAGGGCCCATCCAAGGCTCCTTCAAAACTTAGTCTGCAGATGGGCTCCATGGGTGTGGGAGAGTTAATTCACTGGGGGAGGGTGACTTTGAATGAAGGTTGGGGCTGTCAGATCTGTGATTAAATTGATTCTGAACCACTGGAACCTTTACCTCCTGCGAGTAAAGTGGAGACGTCAGTGGCAGCTCCATATTAACAATGTCAAAATGTGTTTTTAGAAAGGTCTCTTCCCTTGCCCAGCTCCAAAGAGGGGAGCCATGTTTTATTAGACTTTCAGAGTTGACAATGTATGGCTGCTCCAAATACATTGCTAAATGCTTGTTTTTCATCTGTTCTATAGATTTGCAAATATATATATGGACCAGGCGCTTGACCTTGCTCTCCCACATCCCAGGAGCATGCTCTTGCTACTGGATTGTAGTCATTCGCATGCTCTCTGGCCCAGTGCTGTTTATACAGTGCAGACTGGCTTCAGCAGTCCCCATCCTAGTAAATCCTCTGGTGCATGGTGCTGAGCGGTAGGAGGAGTGAGTTCAAGTCCCTGCTGTCCATCGTAGGGGAGGCTTTGAACTTGTAGCTCTCTCATTCTAGGTTAATGCTTTAACCACTACAGGTATCACATCCTCTACCACTACCCCATTTATTTCTTTTCTATGAAGGGGCTTAGGCACCCAACACCAGATGTGAATCCTATGCAGAGAGAGACACCTCCCTCTAACCTGGGTTTTGGTGCCTCACTCCATTTAATGGGCAGAGTTTAATCCGCACCCTTCTCTATTTTCTATGAGCTAGCTTAGGCAGTGTCCCACTCCGTTTGCTGGCTTTTGGGGGTCCCATGTTTAAGCACCCAGCTCTCCTGATGCATTGTATGAAGGAGCTTAGGGTTATAGATTGCACGGGGTGGTAAGGCACCTAAAGTTAGATGTTGCAAGGCTGTGTGTGTGTGTCTTTTTTTCCCAGTGCTAGGTGCTATTTAGGTATTTCCCTCATAAAACAACCATCTGTAGGTTTTTTTATTAAGGATGCATTATTTTTCCTAGAGGGAGCCATTCTTGTCTACTTTGCATATTAAAATACACAGTAAAATTCCTTGGAAAAGCTCTTAGTATACATGCGAAGTAGCCATAATTCAAAGATTAATATCTGGGTGTTCCTTTTCTCAAAGTACAGAAAGTGATTAGCGCTTGTTATGGACTCAACACTTGCCAAATTTCATTTTTTAAATAATAGTTTGCAGAGCTGTGACCTGCTACAAGACCTTGTGGGAAATTGCATGTAATCTCATGATGGGTATGAAATTAACCTGTGTCTCTACTGTAAATAAGAGTTTCTAGGAATGCTAGCCAGTCCCTCTCCCCCTCCCCTGATGTAACCTATCTCATCTGCACTGCTCTCTTCAGTCCCAGAGAGAGTTACAATTATACACAAATTACCTGCCATCTTGAACCATCTGGAGAACTATTCATACATTTCTGCTATCCTACTCAGTAACTCACAGGTCCACCTCCAACTGGCAGGAAGCCTGAAAAAAACAACTTACGTTTTTCTCCCTTAGCTCTCTAGATAAAATGCTTGTACATCAACATGAGAACTTAGATTTCTTTTCCCCGATGTTATTTTTACTTACCTATACAGTGCAGGCACTGTACAGTTCTTTCCTGAATTCACTTACCTACTCTTCTCTGCCCTTAACCTTTGCCCCAGAAGATGCATTATTTCCTGGCAGATGTCTGCAAAGTGTCTGGTTTTTATTCATGCAAACTCTTTTTATATGAGTGCTTCAGTTAAGTAAATCAGGTGTAGGTAACACAGAGGGCTGTGATTGCCTCCCTTCCATTCTTTAATAGGTAAGAATTGATGGAATTTTGTTTCATTTTGTTTTTCTTAAGATGTGCAGGACTTAAAATTCCTGCTGCTCTCCAGATGCTATGTGGCATAATGGAGAAATAACATTTACAGGAATTTGTGTTTCTCAGAAAACATGTAAAATCTCCTACTGGAGTGGGAATGTCAACATATTGTCTTAACATCTTTACATGCGAAAAAACATTAGTTGAAGATGCTGGCTTCTGTAATGTTTGACATTACTGTACATTCCTCCCTCCGAAAGCCATGTGGTCTCTGAGATGTAGCATCAACTTGCAGTGTATAGGATTAAAGAATCTGCCAACAGTCTGGAATCTGAGATGCCTCTGTTTTCCACTCCCTGTAAAACAGGAGATAGCTATATCTGAGAATCTCCGGGCAGGTGCTGACTTTTTAATGGCAGTACTCTAGAAATGTATGCAATTTCCATTAAAAGCATCTAACTTTCCTTGTGGGGAATTTGAATTCGGGGTTTGTTTGAGAAGAAAAAAATATTTCAATGCAACATGTCTATCCCATCATGCCATGTAGTACAGTGTGCCCAGAGTGTTCAATAGGCACAAGAATAATTCTTTGACTTATTAAGGCCCTAGAAGAATGTCAAATTCCTTATTAGTTGCCCATTGATTTTTATATCACACTATTCATATGATTAGTTTGAAGACTCCAGAGTCAAGTGATGGAACCCACAGAAAATCAGTCCTGAAAGAGCTTTGACATAAGTTAAAGTCCCTGAATGGCACTTAACCATCACTGGCTATGTCTACACTTAAAAAGTTAAGTTGACTTAAAAAGTTCGACCTTGTTAAGTTGACTTAACTTTTTAAGTGTGGACATAGCTGCGGCTCCCTGCTGAAAAGGGAGCCACGGTCCCAGCAGAAAGGACCCACGGATCCCTTCTTGCCGGGAGCCCCGCTCTCTTCTCCCCGGACTGGCATGGGTCGGGGCAAGGAGGGAGCCACCGGCGCTTCGCTAACGGGATCCCCAAGGTTCCCCTGTCAGCGGAGTGCGGGGAAGGCAGCTGCCGTGCTCCAGCTGACGAAGTGGAATTTTCTCCCACAAAAGCTCATGCGATAAATAAATCTGTTAGTCTTTAAAAGTGCCACAGGACTCTGTTGTTTTTCTGCAATAGACTAATACCCCTTTGGTATTAGATAAGTAAGTCGACCTAGGGTGTCCACACTGGGTTTAGGTCGACTTAACAAATCGATTTAGCTGTTAAGTCGACCTAAATAGTGGTATTTATTCAGTCGACTTAATGAAAGTCTAATGTGGACATGGACGAAGTTAGGTCGACTTAAGCCTCCTTAAGTCAACCTAACTTTCAAGGGTAGACATAGCCACTGAGTCATTTTACTGCTCACACTCTTTGGATTTAAGGAGATGTGTCAATGAATTCAAATAAATTGGAGAAAAATGTTAGACCAAACGTACTGGTCAGCTGACAAGCTACCCTGTGTGCTGTAGCTCATCAAGTGAATTGCTATGGGGTGTGCAGGTTACAGAGTTACCACCACCATCTATAAAGTCTTAAAATAAATGCAGAGCCCAACCATCCAACCAAATGGTCACAACTTTATTTCTAATGTTTTCTTTTAAAGTCGTAGCAAATCCAACCCTCCTAAGACGGCTTCAGTGCTGTAAGTGATAAGATTTGAAATTCTTAGGCCCAGGAATTACTGAGTTACCTGTCTAGAACTAAAAAGTGCAAGAATATTTTTGGGAAACAAGAAAAAAGTTATTCTACAAGGGCATGTCTGCATTACAGTGGGATGTGTGCTTGCCTTCTTAAGTAGACAGACACGTGATGGGTCTGCAAGAGCTAGTGCACTACAAATAGTATAGCTGGGGTTTACCACCTGAGTACGTACCAAGGGGGATCCAGCAAGTCTGTACTCAGATGGCCAGCCAAAGTTGCTATCCCCAGCTACACTGCTATCCCTGTGAGGTTGGTGCCATGTTGAATCTAGCTCTGGAATGGACTGTGAGCCAGTGATGAGCTCAGAGTGTTGACATCTTTGCTTGTTTCAGCAAGGGGTGGGCGTTCAGTTGAGGAGAGGAAGGCGGGGCGTCCTATTAGTGGGAGCATGGCTGAATGCTCTCAGGCTACTGTGGGAGTGGTGATGCTCATGGTGAATTCTTTCAGCCTGAGTTCGGAGTGGAGTGAAAAGGCTCCACTGGTGAGGTGCCGTAGACCAGCCTCAAAGTCAAGTGAAAGCTACACAAGAGCCTGTTTTGGAGACTCTTGTGGGGGAGAAATCTCGAAGATGCGTGATAGAAACTGCTTGTTCCAGCACTGAGCTAGGGAGGCTTGAGAAAGCATAGAATAGGAAGGGCAGTGTTGCAAGTACCCAGGCCTCTGGATCTTCCTCCATGGCCATGGAAGTGTTGGGAATGGGTGACGGGATGGGTCACTTGATGATGACCTGTTCTGTTCATTCCCTTTGAAGAACCCGGTATAGGCCACCGTTGGAAGACCGGATACTGGGCTAAATGGATAGTAGTCTGACCCAATATGGCCGTTCTTATGTCTACACGTCAAGTTTGGAGTATTTCCATTTCCAGCTACTTTGCTAGGGCAGGTATGTCTCTTCAGGCTAGGAATAACTCTCCCAGCTCAGAGAGTAGACAGACCCAAAGGGACTGAGTTGTTTTGGGGCTTGTGGGTCATTCAAGGGACACTGGTCAGTATTGTGGGTATGGTAAAGATGTCCTACTACCTTTGAGCTGTCCTGAAAACCACGTTACTACGGGCCTGGTTTGGAGATGACCTAAATTATTATTGGAAGGCACTCAGTTTCCACCGTGAGATTTCTAAAATGAAATAATCCCATGAGAAAAAGTTTGAGTTTTCAGCTCTAACATCTCCAATCCAAATCCATTTTGAACCTGAACACTTTCCCATATCTAACCCCAGACCAATTCCTAAAAATAACCTTAAATCAGATGATTGGCAACTATTCAGCACGCGCTTAGTTTATTGTTTGCTTGTTCCCATCCCATTTATCTGTTTCATTCAGCTGTTGAATCATGTTGTATACTTAGATTGTGAGCTCATGGACAGGGAATGTACTTGTAGGAATTGTTTGTACAGCACCTATCACCCAGGGGCCCTGAAACTTGGTTGGGGATTAATGTCATATGAATGATCCGAGCATGGTTTCTTCAGCTGATCTTCGCTGAAAAGGCTTGCGTGGAATTTGCTCAGATTTCCCATCCCCCTTCTGCACATCATTAGACTGACGCCAAGCACAGAAAGTTTCAGGTCAAAGAGAAAATGTTTTGAATGAAGGAATATGAGGAATTATTCTCAGGGGCACAGCTGACTCCCAGTTCAGTTGCTAGGCAACCCAGCAAGCACACCTGGACCATGAATCCCCTGCAAACAGCTGTGTTTCCTGAGTGGCAGGGGAGCCAGGGGTTTGCCACTTGAGCCGGGCAGCACAGCACAACTCTTGCTGTGTATTTGTCTCACACACACATCTGCACCTCCCCTGCCCTCCCTTCCGCTTCCTGCTCCACCCCCAGCCTCCCGTCTGTGCTCCTCCCCGATTACCACTTCCGCTCTCGCTTTGGCTCTGACCTTCAGTTTGTGTGACTGACCCTGACCCCGGCTTCACCCTTACGCTCAGACCTGCTCATTACCCCACCTGCCAGCGCACAGCCCCAGGAAAGATTCTCCTCCACCCACTAGGCAGGCTGGCCAGCCCTTGCCGGTTTATTTCTCTGCCTGCCCTTTTAATGCACCTCTCACCCTAGTGTGGAGGGGCTGTTCGCTGATTATAAAAATAGTGAAATCTGAATTATGGGGCCGTTGCTAGTGGCTGTTCTAACAAATAGTCTCAATGAGTGTGGGGTTTTTTTGTTTTTAAGCAAAGTTACGTGCATAATATTTTCCCACAGGAAATGACCTTGTAACTTTAACTTGGGGAGAAAAAAGCCAGCCCAGAGGAGCATAACATTGAAAAACGTTCTCTCAAAGACAGCTCTTTTCACAAAGGCCTTGTGCGAAGGATGGGTTGGGTTTGGGTCTTTGAATGGTGCTTTAATGCATTTCAGCAAGGGTCCACCGTTGGGCCAGGTGTTTGTCTCTGCCAGTGCAGGAATTAACGCCACGGACCTGAGTTGTGGTGCTCTGGGTTTAGAGGGCGGTAAGGTCGGAAGCTGCCCCATTGATTTTCCTTAAACTGTGGGCTAGTTCCACATTTCAAGTAGGTCTAATTTGGTGGGCACACCGTGCGGTTCCTTTAAAAGGAATGAGACCCAGCACAGCCGAATGTTCTGCTGAAGATTGTTTGGCTCCCTGAAGAGGGGATTAGAGGAATTCATATTGGATTGAAAAGGCGCATGTGAGATTTCAGCCTTGTGTACACAGAGATTGGTTGGCCTAATCCAAGACAGGTTTTTGAAAATGTCTGCAGGACTTAATTGTGGCCACCATTTTGGATGCACGGTGTCTGAGGATTGAGTCCTTTAGCTTTTTTATAGTGCTGAGACTTTGCTTTTTATAGAAAATAGGTATGAATTCCAATATCTCAGGGCTGCTGCAGTGCCTGGTTTCATGGGCGCTCGACTGTCATCCATGTTCTTACGGTGGCAGTATTTCGTAGCTTTTTCTTGAAGGAGCTTTTCCCAAAGGTGCTCTTAAATCTGGGCAAGTGGATCTTTGACTTCGGGACTTTGACAAGGCACATTTGAGTACCAAACCTGTTTATATTTCAGTAGGTGGAAGTGGAAATAATATTGACATAACTTTCATAGGCTCACATTTGCCCATTTTTATCCCCAGTTTTATTTAGTCCTCTGAGAAGGGGAGCAGGACCTCAGTGAATCCCTTTATATTTCCAATTTTGTCTCTAGTGAGTTCTCAATTTTTAGTGGAAAATGCACAAAGCCATTGATCTAATATAAAACTGAGATAAGTGGAAAGAGCTTAGAAAGTAACACAGTTAAATAAAAAACTCCTCTTCCTTTTCCTTTCCCCAAATATTAACAAATGGCACTAATGAGTGGAATTGATTTATTTGAAAGGCTGTCTGTCTGTTTCACTTTCCTTCATGCAGCAAAGAGGTTGTGGCAGTGCTGGCTCCAGATGTCTGAGAGACAAGCTATAATAAGTTTTTACCATGCCCTGTTTGATTGCATTTGTCTGGGGGAAAATGGAATAAGCTTAGTCTTCGCTACAATGATGCGCAGCTCCTGAGAGCAACCTCCCAGGGAAGGAGGGCATTCCAGAAACAGAACTAACAAGCGTCTCCATTTTCACTTTGCTCAGAATGTATGTGTCGAATGTAAACAGCAGCATTGTTTCCTTCGCTGCCCACTGATTAACCGACTATTAGCAATGTCTTTCTATTGCAAATGGCGGGCAAAGTAAGAGGAGGTGCCAGGACCCTCCCAAGTCCTTTCAGTTCTTGCTTCACTGACAGGAGCAGAAGAGCAGAGTCCAGCAGCCGGCAATACGACAGGTTTATTGGGATCTTTTCCACACCAGCACCATTAGGACCACATAGTCCTTACACCAATAAGTTTCCCCTCCCACTAAATTTCCACCCTCCCAAATAAATTCCCCCTCCCCCAGTAAATTCCCACTCCCCCAATAAATCTCCTGCCCCTCCAACACACACACCAGTAAATCTTCCTCCCTCTCCTTCCTGGTTTACCTTAGTTTTTATAATGTATTTTAACCAATCATTTAATATTCTTTTAAGAACCAATCATACCCCACCACCTTAACAGATTGCAACTAATTATAGGACAGACAGACGCAATCAAGGATGCAGACAGAAGTCATCGGAGCAATAGATACCAGGCTGACCAAACAATACACAATGAAGATTTTGTGACCAGTGTGATGCTCTTGACCTGTTGTGTTTGGAACGTGTGGATGTGACTGCATGCTTCCCAGTCTATCGCTGCCTCTGGTGCTTTTTGCCTTTGCTTAGCTCAATTACAAGGCATCAGCCAGTCAAACTGATTCTTTGATTTGTTACCACTGTAGCTAGCTAGTGATATAACATGTTTAAAGAAAATCATAGGCAGGCCGAAATATCTATAGTCTAACAGGAGGCCAGCAGCTGTTCCAAAGTTGTGGCTTGAAATACTCTCCTATTCCAAACAAATTAAATAGCAGCTTTGAAGTTCCATCTCTGCAGAAATGCTTTGAGTGTATGTAATTAATGAAATACGCTTCCTAATGTTTATAGTTACAATATTCATGCACTAATGGGGAAACATCTTTCTATGTTGGAGTTATCATTGATTTTCAAGTTCCAAAGGGAGAGCCATGTTAGTCTAGTTCAGCAAAACAAACAAGGAGTCTCATGGCACTTTTAAAGACTAATATATATATTTATCGCATGACATTTCATGGGATTTTCTCCCACAAAAGCTCATGTGTTAAATAAAAAGTTTGTTAGTCTTTAAAAGTGCCATCAGACTCCTTCATTGGTTTTCAATTTCATTACAACACAGCCTTAGCTCATTTCTACTCTTAAGATCAAACTCTTGGGTCCTACTGTCTCTTCTCTTTCATTTCTGTTGCCCTTCTTTCTTGTTAAATAACAATTTCAGGACTGTTATCCCTGCTTCAAATCTTACTTCAGTGGTGCACAATATAAATACAGTACAATAGTTCTCAGCAGGCAGATGTTTGATGCAGAAATATTGCTACTTAGGAGACCTCTACACTGGAACTGGAAGGAGTGATTTTCAGTTTAGGTAGATATAGCCATGGTAACTCTGATGGAGCTATTGTGTTAAAAATAGCTGTGTAATCAGAATGGTGTGAGTAGTGAGACATGCTAGCTTCCCTGAGCCTGTGTGAAAACTTAGGGGTGTGTTCAGGGGTGGCCTCAAAGCAAGACCAACTCCAACCTATCGTTCAACCAAACATAACTTTTCAGCCAGATAAATGTGAACTGAATGGCCAAAAATAAAAACGAAGGGGGAAAGAGCAATGTGCTCATGTTTACTAAGTATAATCCAGGTAATTTCTTGTTTTTGATGTACATGGCATATTTAGTTACATTTATTGGAGTGAATTCCAGGAAATCCTATACCCAGTGTCAAGTGGCTATATTTTGTTGTTTGCTGAACAACAAAAAATCCAGCAGACAGATGAAGAGCTCAGACTAAGAGGATCAAGGGTTTTTTTCCTTTAAATGTGTCCTTTCAGTAGTTTTATGTTGAAACTCAGTCCAGTATGGCCTAATGCCAATGAATGAAGCCAAAAATTGCTAATGAGATTGCGTCTGTGTATTAAAACTTTGGTAGGAATGCCTGGTGAAGGAGAGGTGCAATGGATGATGCAGGTTCAAAGACACCTTTAAAAAAATAAAATGTTAAATTTGTTATGCTTACTTTTATGGAAGTAAAAATTAAAAAGTGATCATCTTGAAGGCTGAATTGTTTCTTCAGAAGACAACACATTTCAGATTTCTTCTGAGCAGTGAAGTATGAGGAAGTGGCAGCACAGAGTCTCACCTTTCTATGCATTTGATTAAGGGAAACAAACTTCTAAATACTCACATGGAGTGATGGGAGAGCCATATAGACATTTAGATGATAGCTAAATCCTGGGAGGGCTAAAAAAGACGAGAGAAGAATGCCTGATTTTTATTAAAAAAAGAAACCGCTAAACAATAAAGATCTAATGATGGTTGGGACATGAAAACACAAGGACCTTACTTAAGGGTGCCCATAGTTGGTCAGATGAATGGTCCATCTATTCCAGTATCCCGTTTCTGACAACGGCCAGTGGTACATGCTTCTTTTTGGCCTTAGCTTTGAGCAGCATTGAAGCAGTAATGGAATTTATTGTCATGGTAACATGAGGAGTTTTAACAGAGCTGAAATCAGTGAATTGAGAACCTGGTTCGGATTTGGAACTGCCTCTCATTATCCTCCTTTGCTTTCTCTCCTCACCTAATTTTTTCCTGCTGTCTTAGAAGGCATCCTACAAATGTCTTCCATCTTGACAGTTTACACCAGTTCAAGCATATGTAAAAAGAGCAAGCATCTATGAAAATGGAAGGAACTCTGCGAGTGCTCTCATTGTATTGATCTCTGTAGGACAGAAATATGCAAACTGATAATCTCTTTATTTTACTTTGTATAGGTTTTCATAAATAATATTTTGGAATCAACATAGGCATTGGGCCTAATGCTATTCCTAGAAAAATCAATGGGAATTTTGTAGTTAGTGTGAAAACAAAGCAGTTTCTCACTTACTTAATACAGGGTACATCTAGGGGCCTAGTCTGAGGGATTGCCCCTTCTCATTAGCTACTTTTGTCTGTTACGCTGCCCCATCTGTTTCATTATCCTGTGATCATATGACTTGCAGGAATTTTGCATATCCGTCGAGTGCCAAATTGGTTCAGTGAAACTATTTTGACACAGCCAGTGATGTGTAACTTGCATTACTGTTTACATTTCCGCTGAAGCTCATACCGAAACTTCTGTAGGATGTGTGCACACTTAGAACAGGTTGGAATTTCCTCATTTTGTTAAATTAACATATGATGTACAAACAGTTTCAATCTTCTTCTTTCCGTTAGCCGAGGATATTTATCATCCATGGCACATGAAGACATGTTTACTAGATGTTTTGTATTCTCCTGCCTGCATGATGCCTTACTTCTGAATTGTACCTGGAATTAGTCTAAAACTTTTGGATGAATGGTCACGTAATGAGGCACTGGACATCTTATGGCCTTTACCAGTAGGGATTCTGAGAAATAGAGTTCCCCAGGGAGACTGAGAGCCCAGAAATCACACAATCAGGCAATCTAGTGACTATTTTGTGAAGCTATATAAGGGATAGCTTGAGCTCAGTATTCAAATTGAGGAAAGAGTTTGAGGGAAGATGCTCCGTGGGGATATGGCTTGAGGCCTCCTAGGAGATACCCATGAAAGTGGAAGGGCAAGGGCAAGTCCTTTTTCTTCTCTTTGCTTTCAGAAGCTGGAGGAATCTCTGTCAGGTGCTGAGTGTTTTATGTTACCTTGGACATGTCAGGTTAAACTGGCATTACACCTCTCCAGGGCCACCAAAGAAGTGGGGCATCAGGGACCCAGCAAATGAGTTGCTTCCTGACCACATACGGCAAATGCCTCTGGCCACTTGGAGAAGTAGTCCACAGTAATTCGCTTGAAATGTTTTCCCCTCTGTCATTGGCTGGCTTCCCACAAGTACATTAATGGCTTCTCACTGCATTGGTGCCCTGACATTGTACCTGGTGCATCAGTTCCCTGGATCTGCCACAGGGTCCCTCCTCTGCCACCTGTGCATCGCTCCTCTGGCATCAGCTCTCCGTGTCCATCCAATAGCTGACTTGCTAAAATCTCTGCCACGTGGTACAGAAGATCTGTGTGATTCGAAAGTGACCTGCTGTAATCAAATCATGTAGCATCTCCAGAAGAGCCTCCGTATGGCCTTTGCACTGAGGTGCCAGAGTTGGCACTTTAATTCTCCAGCTGATACAGCTGCCCATCAGCCCAGAGTTCATTTGAATGTGCTTTTTCAATGAACTATGTCTAATTTCTGAAGTTGGATGCACAAAGAAGGGAAGAGGGCTGAGGGAATCTCTCCCTTGTGCAGGACTTAGGCATGATCCTTCCAGCTAGTGCTACCCCTACGCATAGCAGAAGTGGAAAGGTGGAATGAGGGCCAGGTCATGAGCCTCTCCCCTGTGGAGATGAAGTGGTGCCAAGGGAGGCCAGGCCTGTAACCTCTCCACATGAGTCAAGGCTGCCATTGTTGTGTGCACTGCCCCAGAGCAATTCTAGCTGAGTCCACTTGCATTCCTGCAGGGCTCTGCTTGCCAACCCGGTCTTTCCTCACCCTGCCATCCCAGCATGGCATTAGAGCCACAACCAGGTCTTGGCGATCATTTAGGCCTCCAACACATGGCACGTTGGCTGTAATGAAGAATTATTTGAATTACTTGGGAATAGTATGTCAGTAACAAGAAGAGGATCAAGGATAGTGGAGGTCCCTTACTGAAGGGGACCGGCAACCTAGTGGCGGATGATGTGGAAAAGGCTGAACTACTTAATGCTTTTTTTACTTCAGTCTTCACAGGCAGGGTCAGCTCCCAGGTTACTGCGCTGGCATTACAGAATGGGGAGAAGGGGAGCGGCCCTCGGTGACGGAAGGCCGAGTTAGGGACTACTTATAGAAGTTGGACATGCACAAGTCTATGGGGCTGGATGAGCTGCATCCGAGGATGCTGAGGGAGTTGGCCATTATAATTGCAGAGCCACTAGCTGTTATCTTTGAAAAAGGAGGATCTGGGGAACTACAGACCAATCAGCCTCACCTCAGTCCCTGGGAAAATCATGTAACAGGTCCTCAAAGAATCCATTCTGAAATACTTGGAGGAAAACAGGGTGTTCAGGAACAGTCATCATGGATCACCAACGGCAAATCATGTCTCACCAACCTGATTGCCTTCTATGATGAGATGACTGGATTTGTAGATGCAGGAATAGCTGTTGAGGTGATATACCTCGACTTTAGCAAAGCTTTTGATATGCTTTCTCACAACATTCTTGTCAGCATGTTAAGGAGTTATGGGATGGATGAATGGATCAAGGTGGATAGAAAGCTGGCTAGATCGTTGGGCTCAGTGGATAGGGATCAATGGTTCAGTGTCTAGCTGGCAACCAGTAACAAGTGGAGTGCCCCAGGGGCCGGTCCTGGGGCCGGTTTTGTTCAACATCTTCATTAATGATCTGGATGATGGGATAGACTGCATGCTCAATAAGTTTGCAGATGACACCAAGATAGGGGAAATGGTAGATATGCTGGTGGGTAGGAATAGGATTCAGGGAGACCTAGACAAGTTGGAGCATTGGGCCAAAAGAAATCTCATGAGGTTCAACAAGGAAAAGTGCAAAATCCTGCACTTAGGATGGAAAAATCCCATGTACTGCTACAGGCTGGGGACTGATCGGCTAAGTAGCAGCTCTGTAGAAAAGGACTGGGGGATTATGTTGGATGGGAAGCTGGATATGCATCAACAGTGTGCCCTTGTTGCCAAAAAGGCCAATGGCATATTGGGCTGCATCAGTAGGAGCATTACCAGCAGATCGAGGGATGTGATAATTCACCTGGATTAATTAGATGGATGAATTAGGATGAATTAGAAAGAGTCCAGCGAAGGGTAATGAATGATTAGAGGGCTGGGGCACAGGACTTACGAGGAGAGACTGAAGGAAGTAGGCTTATTTAGTTTGCAGAAGAGAAGACTGGGGGGATTTGATAGCGACCAACTACTTGAAGGGGTGCTCCAAAGAGGAGGGAGCTAGGTTATTCTCAGTGGTGACGGAACAAGGAAGAATGGTTTCAAGTTGCAGCCGGGGAGGTCGAGGGTGGGTATTACGAAAACTTTCCCACCAGGAAGGGGGTGAAGCACTTGAATGGGTTACCTAGGGAGGTGTTGGAATCTCCATCTTTGGAAACTTTTAAGACCTGGTTGGACAAAACCCTGACTGGGATGATTTATTGGGAGTGGTCCTGCTTTTAGCAGGGGTTTGGACTAGATGACCTCATGAGGTCCCTTCCAGCCCTAATATTTTATGATTCTATGAATAGGATAGGGAGCAGTGCTATGTAGGATGAATACCAGACAGTCAAAGAAATGAATCTTTGTGAATTGCCAGAGATGATGTTCCTGTAACAGGTTTCAGTCTGCTCTTCGTTAAACATTTATTTAAAGTACTGTCTGTCTCCTTCACTTTCTTGTCACTTACAAAAAGGAGTAGTGACATCAGTGGTTCCAGATGTGTCAGGCAAGCAATAAAAGTTTCAGCCATCCCCAGTTTGATTGTATTTGATAGGCAAAAATAGAAAAATGCTAATTTCAAAACATGTTTTCAAGTAGACATTTCTGTATGTGTGCCAGCAGAAAGAAATGTGAGAACTCTGTGTGGCTCAGAGAAACAAGATTGAACTTTTAAATAATTGTATAGATTAATCTTTCACTTTATATTTCTGATCAGAAGATTTACTACTAACAATGCCCATATTTTTACCTTGTGAGCATTGTGGTTTGGAATAACTTATCCGCTACCTTCGGATGAGAATTATCAGAATTAAAAGGCAAAATAGCATCCTCCTTTATATCATGCATCCCTACTGATTACGTGCAAGGAATCGAAGAGCGCAATGTATGCAATGCTGATGGTACCTCATCACTGGGATATCGCCTTTTCAGCCAGTGGGATTATTGGCGCCTTTGTGTATTTTGTTGCTTCTCTCTTCCTCCCTTAGCCCAAATAAGGCAATCCCTTCCTCCCCCCAAATGGTGTTTTTCCACATATCTAAAAGGTGCCAGCTTTTTCTTCTCCCCTCCCTCACTGTCCTGAACAGGCAGATTCAGATATATGCTGCAGAAGCAGTCACAGCAAGATACAGTTTTAAATTTATGAAGAAGGTAGCATTTAATGGAAAAAAGGAGTTGTCTTAGAGGAGGAACTGTATTGTGCTTTTCCTTAAGAACCATGTTTCCATTTGCTGTCTCATACCTGTGCAAGGTTTGCTGAGACATGGATGTCATGCCAATCCAGTGGTGAAAATATACA
>ML685770.1:26042742-26108671 GCA_007922175.1 Pelusios castaneus
GCCCTTTAGTAGGCTGGATGAAAATGATAGGCAAATCTAGGGCAGGGAAAAATCGATGAACCCAGAGTGCATTTTGTGTAGGTATTTTTGCTCTGCTAGTACAGCCAGCAAGATCAACCGTCTGAATAGAAATAGAAGTCTGTCTGTCTGTCTCTTTCTAAGAGTTGGGAAACTAAATTCAGAAAACTGGCGTTAATACAAGTTTACGCTCGGAAATCAATTGCTGCAGAGTAAGAATGTTCTTGATCTTGAAGATAGTCCCACAGCAGCAACATGGTTATGTTACACAAATTCAGGGTCTTTCCTAATGCCCATCAAAGTCTATAGGAACCCTTCCAGAGATTCAATTGGGTTTGAATCAGGTCCATAGTGTTTTTATGCTGTTTTCTCATGTTCAGTGCAAACGCTAATGTTCTGCTGTTTATGGGCCAAAATATGCCTTTGGCTACTGGAAAAGGACCAGGAAACTCCATGAGCGTCACCATGTGACATTTCAATGACATTTTCCTTGGGGGTACCATAGCGGAGAAAGGCAGTTTCCCCATTTCCTGGATCGTCAGAAGTGTCCAGCCTTAGAAAGTGGCTTTCTCTTTGCACTGCTCCTCTGGCCATCGTCCCCCAATCAGCGTGGCTGTGTTGCAGCAGTCGCAGATCATGTTGAAGCATGGATATGCCTACTCAAGTTAGCTTTAATGCAGGCTGGATTGATTTAAATCAAGGCATTTTAAATCACTAAATGGAAACTGTGATATAAATCAACTTTTCCATTTGTACTTGTTACTTTCTAAAGAAAGGTGCATTGTCCTTGGTTGATATAGCCATTAACACATGTTGATTTACAATTAACTAGAGCCTTCACATTAGATTTTGCACATCTTTTTGCTGCGTAGGAGAGTATACTATAACTGCACACATTTCTTTAAGCAACTATATAGTTTTAACATTTTCAGATTCTTATTAATTGCATATTTTAGTATGTTAGAAAATGGTGAATGATACATTGCTTATTTACTAGATAATTAACATTTTCCTTATGATTGATGTCAAGCTGTTTTAGGGTGGTAACTTGTCATTTAATAAAGCACACAAGAACATATAAAATTTATTTTTATTCACGTAAACTACCTGAAATGTTTTGGATACATCAAAACATGTTTCACATTTATAACTATATTGTAAGAAGATTAGATCTTAACATAGTTTGTATTAAATTCAGATTTCACAGGAATATTTTAAAAAGAAAAAAAATACTATCATTTACATAACAATAAAAATCTAATTTAAATTAAAAATATTCTGGGGTTTTAATTTTGTTTCCAAATAATTGATTTTCCCCGCTCTGCTCTTTTGAGTAGCAATACTGCTGAAGATGTTACAGCAGGTTTCAGCAGGACCTGCCTGAGTAGAAGTCAGCTCCGGATTCTTGATACACATTTGAATTCTGAGTTTGAGTGGAAGTCCATGCTGCCGTGTCTTTGCTGCTCCTGTTATCTGTGCTGAGTACAATAAAGTCAGCCTGGGTGTGCAGAATACACTTCCATCGCTCTTTCATGTGGTGTGAGAGAGGTCTGACAGGCGCAGCATTGCTTACTGCAACATTGACTCTGATCACGCTTTTGCAGGGAAACCGATGGACTGTGCTGGGCCAGTGAAAGCTCCTGAGAGAAGCTGGTTCCTTTCTCTACGCTCTCTTACCACAAAATCTGCTGAGCTCAGACACCAGAGAGCTGTAGCAGCAGGCAGGAGGACAAACCTGTGAAGTTGGTACTCTTTCTTACCGCTCTCCTAGGAGAGTTTCTTGGGGCCCTGAGCCAAGGGGACTATTACGCTCACGTATATTATGGTAATGTGGCCAGTTGGTCTATGGCATCTGTTTGGTGACTGAATCAATAGACTTGGAGGTGAACCCTCAGTTTTTGAAATGCTAAGTTTTTTGCCTTAAACATAACTGTTGTTTTTTCACAAATTAATTTTTTCAGCAAAGAGAAAGTTTAAAAGTTCTCAACATATATAAGCAAATGACTTGCAGATAGTTTTTTATTATTATTATTATTTCACCTTTAGGGTCATTAGTGACTTAGATCTGAAATTAAGGAGGGCTTTATTATAATTTCAATACCCACTTATTACCCTCTGTGCTAGGTAAACTGAAATTATTCTCAATTTGCTATTCTGTATCATGTAATTGAATGAAAATTTAAGGCCGATAACTTGCAATTACATTGATTTCCATTTTGCTTCTTGGATATTCTTCAAAATGACAGTGCTTGTAGCAAATGTCACTTTATCAACAACCGCCTCACAATACCCTAATTGCAGCCGACAGCTGTACAGTTATAATGCTGTGTGAAAGTGCTCTCTGAGGAACAGATAAAAAACTTGAAAACCTGTTAGGGTGGACAACTTCACCACCACCACCATCAAAGTCCCTGTGAGCTTATTGTATATTTTACTTCTTTTAATTAGTTTGCTGGTGGAATAAATGAGGACGTATGTTGCCATGAGAAAATGGCAAGAGATGACAATCAGTTAATCATGAGACGTTTGAAGGCTTCAAAATGAGTAATGAAAAAAGTGACAATAATTAAAATGTGTTTACTTAAGATGACAATTACTTGAAACAAGCTTGCATAGTAAAGAGCTCATTATGAACCAGACTCGTTACATAAAAATGATACTTATGTCAAGGGGTAATGAATTTGCTCTCGTAGGTGAGTTGATAGGTCACCTGTGGTTCTGTCACACTTGTTTACATCGGATGATTCCAATAATGAAGCTGATGGATTTAGAATTCTAGATGCTTTTAGTTCCAAGTTCTTCTCCTTGTTCCTTTTCCCACAATCCTGTCTGGGACCTGGGAAGGCCACATGTATTCCTGCACAATTAAAGCAACAGGCTTATCTGAAATGATAGAAACATCTTATTTTGGTGGAGATGCACCAGAAGTGCAATGTTAGGCTTTTGACAGTGTGAGTTTCCATTTAAAATGTTAAAATGCTCCATTACCATAAGTGCAAGCTGCAGTAATCGATTTTGTTTATGTACTGTATATTCACTTGCGATATACTGTAGTTGGTATGTGATTAATGGCACTTTCCATTTCATGTTACATCATAACACAATGTGAAATATTGATTTTATTTCCCTTCAAATGTCAAGTGTGGGCACATCAATTAATTTGTGATTTTAAAGGGTGGGTTCCAGAATATATACCGCAGTGTTGATGTTATTTTAGTGCTTAGATTTATTGCCCAAGGTGCCCATTTATGATGGGTAGGGATGTATGGGAGAATGGTAGTGTACTGAAAAACTTTTTCAACTTTTAATATTAGAATTATAAGAAAGAATTCGATTTTATTTTCTGGTTTTTGCAGAGGGAAAAGTAGATGAGAGAATGTTTTAGAGCAGGGCTTCTCAACCCCTTCAGGGCTGCGACACAGCTGGGAGGCTTCCTAGGTTTGCGCCACACACCAAGGCTCCCCTGCTCCTGAGGGTCTCGCCGGCGGCACCGCTTTCAGTGGCAGGTAAATTTCAGGGGGGCCTGGAAATGGGAGAAAACTGCCGGCAAAGGCAGTTTTGGTGGCAGGAGCCGCCCTGGTTGCTTCCCAGGTGTGATGGGGATTTCATATGGTTAGCGTCAACTCATGATACAGTGAAAGCAGTGTGATGGGAGTGCCAGAGGAACTGTAAGTTCTCATTTTAGTGATAAATCGTGACTGGAAAATTTATTCCTGTGAGGGGGAAAATATCTCTTTTTATTGTTTGTTTGTAAGTCTGTCTTTAAATAGAGAATCGGGTGCTCAACTCATACCTATTACATACAGAATTATTAATATCCCATTTCTCACTATGGCTAGGAAGTTAAAGGTCCAGAGTTGTCAGCTTGGTACCACAAATATCTTTCCTGTTCTGGTGTGGTGTTCCATTTCCCTTGGATATGTTCATTGTCAATCAGTCACAGAAACAGTCTGATAAACAAATTGTTCTTTCGCTGCTTCAGTGAAGGAGTGATGGAGTCTCCGTAGTGGACCCTAGGAATTGCCTTGCCGGGTTAGACTAGTGGTCCATCCAACCCATTGGCAGTTACTCTTAGAAGTCAGAACGAGGTTCGTAAAAGGAAGTTACAAGAATCCCATTAGTGGAGAATTGCCGGATAATGAGTCAGTGGATGAAGGTTAGGAAAGAAGATTCCCACATAGTGCCAAGCTTGTATCCTGGAATTTGTCTTTGAAAACAAAAAATGAATCCTATCTAATGTCATTGTGGATGGGTGCATTTGACACACAAATGTCTAATCCAACATTCATTCCTGCTAAACTGTTGAGACTGTCTTTTGGCAATGAGATCCACAGGTTGCTTATGCATTGCGTGAAAAAGTATTCCCTTTCGTCATTTTTTTAAATGTGATTTCACCAAACGTCCCCTTGCTCTTGTGTTGAAAGGAAGGCTAGACAGAAGTGATCTATCTTAAGACAGTGTTTCACATATTTCTGTCATGTCCTTCCTTGTTTATCTTGCCTGTGAACAGGCTCTACTTTTAGCCGGTTTCTAATCCACAACCATAATTTACCTTTGGCCCCATAACTACACATTCTTAAAAACACTCACGTGTGGGACTTTGTCAACGGCTTTATGGAAATATAGCTACTTCCAAATAAATTGTCAACCCGTTCTTCTTCATGTTATTACATCCTGTTCAGCGACATAGCATCTTCATGCAAATTAAACTCCCATCACATCATAATATATTTTCTACAGGATTTTTACTGACAGGGTAATGTATTGAATAACTATGGCTGGGTAAATTGATTTATTGCCTCAGTAGCATGAATTCTGGCTGCATTAGGTACACCAAATATTGCCAGATACTTTCAGCTAATATTTGTTCTGTTCAGATACTCGTTTGCCTATGTCCTGCTCTGCTGTTAACAGCCTCACAGAATAACTCATGCTAGAGAACAGTCATTTCCTTTAAACCCAGGGTTTCCTGGGGCATCCCCGAACTCCTGAGTTGAAAGCCCAGTATCAAAAAGTGGGTCCAGAGTTATTTCCCACAGGATGGAGGCAGGCTGGAATACAGTTTTCCCACCCCTCTGGAGATGGTCCCCGTAGGATTTCTTTGGAGTAGTTGTAGAAAAAGTATAGATCCCTTGAAAAAGCAGGATTAGAGATTTCAGAATAAGCGATGGGACTAAATTACAGTTCTCTGAAGATGATGGTGGAGGTGTGGAGGAGTTAAATTCCTCTGTCTCTATCCAATACGAGACACAAGTAAGAGAGGGCATGAGTGTGGGTAAAAGCCAAGGGATGTTTGGGGATGGATCAATTTTGGGTTTGAATATTTCACAAATCAGAAATGTTCATTCATCCCTTCACATTGTGATATCACAATCTTCAGCCGACATGCTTAGTGGTCAGTCATTTTTAGAGTTGCCCACTATTTATTTATGTAAAGGTGATCAAAAGATCACAAAGATGTTGAACCTATTTTGGAAATGATTTTGTTTTGATTAATTCCAACATATTGGCCTGCCTTGTCCAGTCTGTGGGTTGTTCTGTACTTTTGACTCACAATTTTCTCATCTGGCGAGCGATGATATTCTTTGGAAGGAGTTTTGTGCTTTTTCACTTTCACGTGGTGGATTTAGATGTCTCCAGACCTATTCTGTCAATAAGGACATAGAAGCCCTGTTAGTGCCACATGTTTCTGAGTTATTCACACTCACATAGACCACACAGCTCACCCTTACTATGAATTAACAAACATCCTGATGATTTTTTTTAAAAATTGCTTTGGATGGTTAGGATTTACAGTCCACATTTCATACTGGGCTCCACACAGCGTGCAGTCGGCGACCTAGATTCAGCCTTGCTCATAACGCATCAAGTTATCTGTCCCAGGAAGACTGTTAAATGTACACTTTATTCCTTGACTTCCTTTTGCAGAGGTAGGTAGCTATGTAGAAGCGACATGGACTTGGCATGGGTTTCCTAAATACGTATTGGCTTCTCTATTTACACATTTACAGAGACATCTCACTCTTGGCATGTGCTACACTTCCATATAGAGCTCTGCTGAGGTCACATCTGTTCTTAAAGATCTGTTCTTTCCTTTCAGAAAATAAATATGTCTTACCACTTCAGTAACTCCACACCAAGGTCTAATTGATTGGCTCTAAGTCACTACGTCTTTGCTATAGAAGGATTTATCTTATTGGAAATCATTCACTCTTTTAGGTTCTGGTACTGGCTGGCAGGTTACTTAATTTCCTTTGTGTGAAAAGGAAAACTTCCATGATTACAGTTAAATCTTTAAATGAAGCTTCTAAATGTCTTAAGTAGGGAATTCCTTTATTGTTTTACTCCCTTTTTCAGATAGGGAAATAATTTTTTTCCCAGTGAATGTAAGAACTGATAAGACTGAGCACATTTTGATTCAGGGCTAATATGAGCCAAATCTGCCGGTAAAACCGCAGAATTCCACCTCAAGCAATATCATTCATTTGCCCCGAAATAAAATTTTTCTGTTTCCAGAGAAGTTTTCATCATTTCCACAGCCAAAACACAGTGTTGGGCAGCAAAAGAGCTGGCAGCAGCTGTCTTCTCTTTCAGAGGGAAAAGAGAGAGAAACTTGAGCTGAAACTGGCACAGAAATTGTCATTTTTCCCCCTACAGGTCTATCAGTCATTTAATTTTTTTGCTCAAGGAAAGTCTCTCAGGGCATACAGTGAGCACACTCTGTGTTCAGACCTCCTATTGGCAGCAGTCGGAGTCCTAGGTATGAGGTAAGAGCAGTTTATGGCCTATCGGTTATTCTAGGTCTTAAAGAACAAAATATTTTTCTGCCACTTAACATTTAATTTACATATTCACAGTAGTGAGGGAGATCCAGTTGCTTCCCATGATAATTCTTTCCTAGGTAGAAAACAGGCAACGAAGTTGAATAAATGCTCTCATAGCACCTTATTGACTGACTTATAACAGTAAAATCTCCTCCATCTCTGTCCATTTCGAAATCACATCTTGAGCGAGGTTACCTGTTTTAGTGGCATCTGCTTTCATGACTTGTGATTGAGACCTTTTGAAATTGCTTTCTGAGGAAACAAAGCCAACACTCATAACGTAGGAGCTTGAGTTTTGTGAAATGGGGGGTGCGGCGAACTTCACTTTCTGAGACTTGGGAATGCGGTTAAAGTACATGCTCAAGTCTTTCAACATGGGTCCGCCGAGGATAAGCCATCGTTATTATAGGCAGCACCCCCATTGCCAAGGTTGTTTGGAATATCCCATTATAAAACCTTCTTTTCATTGGCTTATAACTTTGCCATAACTTTCTCTATCGGGTGTCCACCTCAGGATGCATTATTTTTTCCCTCTCATTTCAGCAAAAAATTTAAGCAGTTTCTGAAAACAAGGCTCATGAAAAACAAGTTTACCTGTGTTAAAAGATAAAGAAAAAGGTCTGGTGACATTTCCTTTGAGAAGCTCTGGTGTCTGTGTATTTTCAACGAGGCATTTGAAATATAATGTGAGGGTCGGGTGGGAGAGAATTGCCTTTTTGTTATGTGCCTCTTCCTGTCCTGGTGAAAATGGGACCAGATATAGCCGTGTTTTGAACCTTTGACAAAGTGCAGTCTGCATGTACTCAGTAGACTTGCTAGACATTTACAGCTACATTTTTGGATTGTTCAGTTTATACTGAACATGTTCCAGGGCTGAGCAGAAATTTTCCTGCCGTTTCAGGGCTGGGCTGGGAATTGGAGCTGAGAGCAGGGAGAAGCTCTTTGAGTCTGTTTGAATGCAGAGGGGACGAGAACTGGATCTAGCAGGGAGCACTAGGTGGGGACAAGAATCCTGCAAGGGAGAGAGTGGGGCGGGTGACGGGTTCTCAGGGGTAGAGGGAAACGGATGGAGTGGAAACTGGGAGTTGGAGGAGAGTGAGACTTGAGTGGACAAGGAGGCTGGTTTGTGTTTGTGAACCAGTATCCAGAAAACAGGAGTCTTCTCCCCCCTCCCCTTGAAAATTGACCTCTCCATCCTCATCCCCAAAGGAAACCTGCATAGCATCTTTAAAGTATGAACCTGGCAATCTACCTGCAAACCTGCTGGTCACTAAAAGTTATGGATTTAACAGCAAAGTGGTTGTATGGCTCAGAACCTCCTGCTATCTACTAATTCTCCTCTGTCCTATAACTGCAGAGGTACTAAGTGCCCACTTCAGTTTAGCTGGTCCCCTCTTTATCCTCAGCCACTGTTTGGGCTTGCATTTAGCAGTGACACTTTGCTTACCATCTCCAGACCTGAAGTAGAGCTTTCTGTAGCTTGAAAGTTTGTCCCCTCCACCAGCAGAAGTTGGTCCAGTAAAATATATTACTTCCCCCACCATAGACTCACAGGAGAGCAGGGACCTCAGGGGGTCATCTAGTCCTGCCTCCGGCTCAAAGCAGGACCTCGCCCAACTAAATCATCCAGCCAGAGCTTTGTCACTCCCAGTGTATTTCTTTCAGCAAAAGAAATAGCCCACCAAAGAGATGGAGTGCAGAGGTTCATTCTGCTAGGCCTGGGTTAACACTGGAGCGAGGCAAGCGGCAGGAACGCGGGTGATGTTGACTACAGGGGTTGCAGTAGTAAATAATGAGAAGTGGTGTGTCAGTTCTAGGTTCCCTCACACAGCGCTCAGTGTCATCCGCCTCACCTCACAAAAACAAATGCAGACACTTAATAAAACTTCCCCAGAGTCATTTGAGGGGAGGGGGAGGAGGGGCTGTTTAATGGGCTTGGCTATGAAAGTCACAAAATTATGGAAAACAGGAATATTTATAGACAGGCTTGCCTATGCATTCGTTAAATAATAATGTAGAATTACAGACAGCAAGGCAGTCTCATTACCACTGCTACAGAATTAAATCAAGCACCCGGTAGAATTTATTTAACCTTTCCACAAAATTGTACTGAATTGCTTCAGACATGATCAGCTACGCTCTCAACCTGACTTTTATTACCCAGCTCTAAAAGCTAACGGTGAAGTTGGATACATACAACACACTGGCAATATTATTCTGTAAACAGATTATCGACATGCTTAAGGAAATCAATTAAAAGAACAAATTCACTGCCCCTTTTCTGAGTGCCTGGGCCATGTATTCTCCTGGTATGACAGGTTATGAACCTAAATAGCATCTTGTAAGGACCCTTACCAGGCAGGAAAGCCATCGAAATTCTCATTACATAGTGAGCAAAAAAGTGAGAAAGGGAAGTTTTAATTAAAAATAAGGTGGGGGTGGCGGGAGAACCCAGGAGTCGGAGGTGCTGACCTCCTCCTTTTTGCAGCAGAACTTTGTCAAGATTTTTCTAAGGCTTGGATCAGAACTGCCGTGGAAAGAGACACTGGGTCTCCTGTCAAGAATCCTCTTGATATGCTGAGGAATGGGTATTTTTGGAAAAACAGTGGGCTTTTAATACACCAGAAGCTTCTGCTTTTCACAAACAGCCTTTTGAACGTGGAAATTGTTGAAGAATATGTTTTTTTTTCTGTTTCTTGGCTAGCCTGCGAGAGAGACTGTTGCATGTAGCAGCTCAGAAAAGCCTTTAATTCCCATAAACAACATTAGTTATTCCTTTATGATTGGCAGAGGCTGCATATGTCATAATAATCGACTGGGGAATATAAGTCTTGTCTGAGCCTCCCACGAAGGCCGAAAATACAATGCGCTGCCGCTGTGTCAGCGTGTGCAGCCCAGATAAAGCTCAGAGTAGTGAGCGCATTTTGAAACAAATACGGTTCCAGCCAGTGTTATTTAAGGGAAACTCAGTGATGTGATACAAAGCTCACCTCTGAGATGTCTTTCATCTTTTTTTAAATCTAGCTCTGTGTTTTCTTTCTTCTGGAGAACAGATGATTGCATTAATTTAAAGAATAGCGGTTGGCACGTCCTGACATGCAAATACAGCAAGACTGTAGCGATAAAACCTGGAGTCATTGATCAGTTAAAAGAACTTGCTTTTGTTCATTTTAGGAAAGTAAATGCCACTCGCTTAATTTAAGATTTACAGTCACAGCGATGGTGCCTTTCACTCCCTTCTAACATGCAGGTTTGGCCCTGTTCTGCTTCAGTAAGGGGTAATGGCAAGGTAATCTATGATCTTAAAAAATAATGGTTATTTGGAAACAAATATCTTTGAATGCAAGATGTGGTCTCTGTGTAAATGGGTATGATTTGACAGACGACTCTGTGGGACCAAGCCAACTGCGTCTTAGAAAACTGAAGTCATGTTGAATTCTAGCCAAATACATTTTTAATTCTTCCATAGATCTGGTAAGTGAAGAAAAGGCGGTGACATCAGCCTTGCTAATAGCTGTTCCTTTAGCTTATCATTAGCAATGATCAGTGGGTCAAATTCATACTTGGTGGAACTCCACTTGAATGCAGTTACGCCAAGGTTTACTTGGCCCAGAGTATTTACAAGGAATACAGGCTTTGAGCTCCATGTCATGTGCAGTAAGCCACTTACTGCCTCAACAGAGGTTTATTCTTGTTAGGCCAATGAGAAGTTTGTAAATGTTTGTTCTTTCCTGCCAGAAGCAATTGCCCACATTGTCAAACTTGAATAATTTCCTTAGGGCCAAAAGATACACCTGCAGAGTGCCCTTTTTGGCTCCTTTCAGAGTTGGGGCCTGAACAGCGAGAAGACTTATTTTGAAAGCAGCAGTTCCAGGGCGCATGTATTGCAGAAGGGAACACAGGCCGGTGACTCAGCTGTTGACTAAAGAGAGAAGCCAATTTATCGGCTCCCAGTGATAGCTGTTTTACTGCAATAAACCCTAAACAGGTAACAGAATTTAGAGGCTAATTAGATATATTTTACTCATATTTTTTCACAAAGCAAAATAAAATTATGCAAAGCTCTATGACAAGCTTCCTTGGCAAGACCGTGTGGAAGCACAGAAATGTCTGTGTCTGCAGCATTGACCCACTACATTGCCTTGAACGAGTGAATTAGCTTCTCTGCCTCAGTTCTCTTGTCTTTAAAATGGCAATAATATTTTACCCCCCGCCCCAGGGGGATGTTGCGGTTCGGTAGCTGAAGATGAAAATGACCAGAGAAGTTCCAGCTATGGTGTTATTGCTCTGGTATTATCTAGTAATTGCACTTCAGTGATAAACCGTAGGATGGATAGATGCAGCACAAAGTGACTGGTCTAAAATAATGGCAATACTAAGCTCTTACATAGCATGCCACATTGCTTTCTGCCTTCATTAATCATTGTGAGAAGATGATTGATTATGGGGAGAAGGTAGAGTCTCCTTTCTGGAGCTCCTTGTGCGAAGCCTGGGCCCAACCATTGAACTCCTTTCACCATACATGCATTGGTTCTGGGCTTTGACTCAGGCCCCAGGACATGAGGAGAAATGACCTTACCAGTGCACTGAGCTCTTCCACACAAAAAGAGGTGGCTGATGGGAGAGAGAACCCTCTCTGAGATGCCAATGGCATGAAATTTAATCAGCTCCCTACTTGAAACTCATATTCCACAACTGATTGTTTAGCAAAGCAGGTAAATGACACACGTGCGTCCTTTTGGACCTGGATGAATCAGATGTCCCTACTGCAGCCCTGCCTTCCCTTTGCACGATGCAAAACTCTGCAGCAACTCAAGATGGTTCTTCTCCTGCTTCACTCATCCAGGAATGTCACGCCAGCAGGGAAGTCGCAGAATTACTATTAACACTATTAGCAGGAATCCAAACCCGGTAGCTATTATATAGTGTGTGACCAATGCATGTCTGCTTTGCAGATTTCGAATCACAGCAACCAGTCGCACAGTATCACTGTTCCTATTGGCTAACTTGGAAGATCTCAAATGATGAGAGATGAACATGTAAACACTGCCTCGATGCTGCAGATGATTTGGAGTGATGGTGAAGGAGGGAGAATGTTTCAGCAAGGCAGAGTTGGGATCAACACCTTAAGTGGGTCTTGACATTAGCCATTCTGGGACTCTCTTCTCATTTAGCAACATGAGAAGGGCGGAGTGGTTGTGACTCCCAGCATGCCTTGAAGGTGGCAAACCTTCTAGATATAGAATCCATGCCTTCACTCTTCTTGCCAGAGGTCTGTGTGGTTGGGGGTGCTGTGTAATCTGCAGTGCTTCTCTCTGTCCCCCCCCAGTACCGTTTGTTGGATGGGGGTAAATTGTTCCAACGATCACAGATATGCTACCAGGAGTAATTTGATTGACTAACAAGACCTGCATTCATGTCATAGTTAGTAAATAAAAACCTTTTAAAAAGCATATGTGGTGTGAAGTATCATTTAAAAACACACAATTTTCTGTTACTGGTAGTTTAGCGGTGGATCTTGAGAGCTGAAAAATGTTAGAAATCTATTTGGAATATAAGCAGTTTGATATCATCTCTCTAGGATCTGACCCACTGAGTGTCAGCTGCTATCAAGGTGCCGTGATTATAATGTTGTATTCTGCTCAGGGAGTTGGAAAAGAATGATATTATATTAGGGTGGAAGAAGTTTTGGGTTCCTCTTTTTTTAAAAGTAAATGATCTTAATGAGCTTTTGGGAAGAGAAAAAATCAGATAGAGTAAATATGCAACTGCTAATACTTTAAGATAACATGCAGTAAAAGGAGGCAAAAATCAATAGGGAGGGCGAGAACATTACTTTATTCAAACTTTAATCAATATCGCTGAGAGTTCTTTGAAGCTCCAAATCAGCAGTGCGCTTCTGTTCTGCATAGTACTTCAGCACTTGCTGAATCGAGGAGCATGCTATAGGGTCCTCATCTCTAAACTAATGGAACCACTTGAAAAACGTTTGTGGTCAAATTTTGCTGTGGCTATGTTGCGCTGTCTCTACTACTTGGAGGAGAGAGAGAGAGAGAGATTTCTGTCAAATGCAGTATTTCTTGGTCAATTCCACTGTGAATTCACAGAGCCTGTGAACCTTTTCTTAGGAACAACCTGACAGAGACCCTGAGGCCTGTCTCCAACCAGGGCCAGGGAGACCCTATGCGCATCAGCTTCAACAAATAGCATCACCCGTCCTCTACCCTCAGTAGCCAGCAGCTGTAGCTACTCATGGCTGCGGAGCCCAGCAGTCGCAGCCACGAGCAAGGCAGAGGTGCCGGCGTCAAGGCCTCTGCACCACTCGTGGCCATGACAGCAAAGGTCACGGCAGGGGCGTGGTCAGCTTCTGATTTCTGGCTGGGCCTCTGAACGTGGAAGGTGGGCCTGGCCAAAGGCAGCTTCTGGTCACATGACTGGAAGCTGCCCCCCACTCCCACCCCCACCCCAAAGACGGGGAGAGTCATTGCACTGGTAATGGAATGAACTTTGTTGCTGTGCCTGTGAGACTGGCCAGGAGTCAGTGGCCATGGCTGTGAGCTGGGCAGAGGCTCCAGCACCGCGCCTCAACTCTGTTTGCACCTGTGGCCTCCAGGCCCCCCAGCCGCAAGCAGAGCAGAGGTGTCACGATGGTGCCCCTGCTCCATTTGCGGCAGCGGCTGCTAGCTGCGGGCCAGCCCCATGGCAGCAGCAGAGAAATTCATGCTGCTGCCAGGCACTAAGGGCAGGCCTCAGGGCAAAGTGGGTGGGCCCTGGGCCACCCAGGCCCACCCATGTCTACTCCCCTGATTGTGCAATGCCTTTCTCCCTTGGGGGGTGGGGGTGGGGGAGGCAGCTTCTGGTCAAACGACTAGAAGCTGCCCTTGGCTGGGCCCACCCTCTACTTTCAGGGGCTCGGCCAGAAATCAGGGGTTGGCTATGCCCCTGATCAGCACCCAAAGAAGAAATGGAGATTATTTATAGTAACTGGAAGTTCTTCAACCTGTGTGGTCCCTGTATTCCACCATCTGATCTGGTTATATTCACAGTAAGAAGAGGAAACGAGGGGGCATCGACCTGCACTGTCTTTGATGTTCTCACTAGGGAACATGAGGAGACCTACTGCAAATGTGCGGATCAATGGATGCTGCTTGTTAGAATGTCTGGCCTCAGATGGCATGTGTGCACCTCCTTCCTGGGTGGAATATAGATAGGAGCTCCCATCAGCTACACTTGTTAATTTAAGTCGACTTTAACCAAGTCGACTTAACTAAGTTGACTTTAAGTCGACTTAGTGCGTCTACACTTAAAATTAAAGTCAACTTAAAGGGGAACTTAGAAAGTCGACCTCGAGCGTCCACACTGGATGCCTAGGTCAACTTCTAGGGGCTTAGGGGACCTAGGGGAGGTCCATAGGGGCAGGGGGGGCGCCCCTTGCCCAATGCCAGGGGGCTCAGCCTTTGCCCCATTGTACATAGGTACAGTGGGGCAGAGGTGGTCAGGGACCCTGGCAGGGCATAGGGGCAGGGTGGGCAGGGCTCTGCCATGCCCTGTGGGGGGGCATGCCAGGCTCCCCTTGTGTCCCCCCCAGTAGGGAGGGCATTGGTGTAGTCCTGGGGTAGCCCTAAGTCAACTAAGGGCTACCCCACGTCTACACTGGCTTAAATCGACTCTAGGGAGTCGACTTAAGCCTTAGGTCAAATTCAAAGGAGGTGTTATAAAGTTGACTTAATTTTAATTGTCGACTTTATTTTCCTTAAGTTGACTTAAGCAAGCTACTTCAGTCGACTTAAGAAAACTGTAGCATAGATGCAGGGTAAATTAAGTCGACTTAAGCTTGCTTAAGTCGACTTAATTTACAAGTGTAGACGCAGCCCTCTTGAGGAACTTCCAGTTACAATAAGTAGCCTCCATATTTTTTATTTTTCTATGAAATGTCCCCATTCGTCACTGTGGAGCACTGCTTGAAATGATTGCTAATCCGAAACCAAGACGTTTATAGGACTGGCTGTTTACAAGGCATAGCTGATCTCAAAGCCAGGGGTGGTATTTCAGGTGTTCTTTGTTTTGGTTTTCAAAAGATAATTGTGAAGAGCGTCACTCAGCCTATTATTTTAGCTCAGGCATGTTAATATGAGATATTAATAAAGTGTTCATGATGGCTTTTAACAACCGGCTTTTAGGGGCCGTAAAGTTGACTTTTCTCTCGTGTCAAAGGTGACCTGCCAAGGATTTTTTAGAAATTAGATTTGTTGTGATGAATAAGTAAGACCACAATGATTTTTTTGAAAGGTTTCTTCCCCGCCACCTTCATTTTTGATGTATGTATGTATGTATTTTTAAACCTTAGAAAACTTAATTCCTGAAATGAAAATTAGTCCTTAAAATCATGTTAACAAAATGCACAAAAATTAGGTGTGTGGGGTTTTTTTTTTAAGAACAGTCTTGACTAAAGATCCCTGCATTTTCCAAGTGGTTAGCCTTCACTCTCTTGATACCAGTGATGTCCTCATGTATTAGTTCTGCAGTCATCATGGAGCCTTTCAGTGCAGAGAAGACCTGAATCTCTAACATGAAAAATAATCAAGGAAAGAAAACTAAGAACAAACCCTCTCAAGTTTTCTTTTAGCCATCATAAAGAAGCAAAAAAAGGGCCCCAGCTGATGTATTTCTCCTTCACATGTCAAGTTTAAGAATTATAATTAAAAAGAGAAGTTTGAGGACTGGAAGGAAATAGCTTTGACTTGCATGTGAATGTAACTGAGTGAGGTTAGACAGGAGACGGCATTTAAGATGCACTCTTTCGAGCGGGGGTATCCTTAGAGCTGCCCCTCGAGACTTAGGGTATCTAGGGGTGTATGTGACAAGAATTATTTCTGAGTTTGCAAATTCTAGTGTGTTGCCATATTGACCATAACTATTTTACTACGTTCTGTTACTGTTCAGTCTTATGTTTTCCCTTTTTAGCTGCCAATACTACACTTCACTTTACTTTTTCAGCGGAGCCTATGCTGCCATGTGGATGAGGTAGAATGGGCAGGGAGCGCTCCCCGAGCCATGTATGCATTACCCTCCCCGTCAGGGTGAATGAATCGGCTATAGAACTCTGCCGCTTTCCATCAGCTGAGGGCACAGCTGTCTTGACTCCTTTGCTATCTGGCCATGTTCGCCGCTATTATGCCACAAAGCGAGCTGCAGTTTGATTTTTCACATTCTGAGATTGTGCCTTTTGTCAGGGAGCCACTGAAGATTTTCCTTTTCTGTTAATCAAAAACTTACTTTAGCCTTTATTTTGTTGATTAAAATAAAGCATAAATATTTAGTCTATTTCCTTGCTTTCTCTGCTCTTCTTTCTGTCTCCAACACATTTATATCCTTTCCTGTACACTTGACATACGGGGGATAAAGTTTTTTGGTCTCATCTGATATAATAGGATGGTTGGTGCTATGCAGGGCTCTTGGAGAGACCTGGATTTGATTTCGGGGGTGGGGGGGGGGATATTTTACTGGTCAAAACACAGGATTTGGAGTCAAGGAATCTGGTTTCTGTTCCAACCTCTGCCATTTAATCTCTGTTTGCTGTTTGCCAAGTCATTTTAACCCTCCTCCATGCTTCAGTTCTTCTCAGTGAAATATAGACGACACCGACTTCATTCTTAGTTGCAAAGTGCTTTGAGTTCTTCCAGCGTAATGTTGCAAAGAGGGGCAAACATTGCGCCCCCAAGGCATGTGCATGACCAGAGTTCCCTGGGGGTGGTGAGGAGCAGTGCTCCAAAGCTCAGTCAGTACAGCTGCTGGCAAAGCGGTCCAGAGCGTCACGGTGCAGCACCAACTCACATGCTGTGTGGGTGAAAAAGGAGTCAAGATCACGCGTAGAGCAGCCCTTGGCGGGCTGTTCTAATGTAGTTAGCCCCTCTGGAAATTCTAATTTACCCTCAAGAAGGGTTGCAGGGCGGGCTGCAGGAACCATTCGGTCTAATCCCATGCCAAAATGCAGGATTGGTTGGGTCTTAAACATCCAAGACAGGTAGCGATCCAGCTTTCTTTTGAAAACCCTTCAGTGACAGAGCTTCCGTGAGCTCCCTAGGCAGTCTGTTCCTGTGTCCAACTCTTCTTACAGTTAGGAGGTTTTTTCCCTGAGACCTATTCTGAAGCTGTTAAGCTGTAGTTTGAACCCATTGGCTCCTCTCCTGCTCTCTGGCTAGAGAGAACAGCTTTTCTATCTATTAGAAATATTGCCTCTCTAAATGATGGTCATTTTTCTCTGCTCACACCTTTTTATTCTCTGCCTTCAGAGTTCAGACAGTGATGTGATGAGGGCTTATGCATGTATCCTTTTCATGTTGGTGTGGGAGGCAATCAACAAAGGTTTTTGTCCACTGGTGTTCCACAATAGTCTTTCTGGTGTCTATAGAGCTCTTTTTTATTGGGACGAAGATGACACATCTTATGGTAAGTTAGCATTTTACACCTGATAATGCTTCTCTCTTGACTGTGCGGTTTTACCATTTGATCAAGCATTTCTATAGGTACAGAGCAAACACATAACTATTACTTCATTCTGGGAGGTACAGCTATTGCAAGTAAGATTAATACAGGTAGCATCCTACAAGCATTCCATAAAGTCTGAACACATTCCCATAACTGTAATCTCTGTTTTAATGAGACTGACACACACAAAAAGCCAGATTGATTTCCAGCTGTGTGTTCGTCAGTGTTCAGTGAAGCCTAGAAATCTTGGCATAAGCTGGCATCTGACCTGCCAGCTTCCCAGTTCTACTACTTTAACTCTCCGTATGGACACTCTGAGACTGAGTAGCCTTTTTCAATTCAGCATAAACTCCTTCCAAAGCGCTATAAACTATAATAGATAAAGACACACTTATTACAGAATAAGAGTCCACACGGGACGCTATCCCAGTATAATTATATCAGTTTCCATTCACATCTCAGGTTATTTCCCTGCTTTCCCATGTGGATAAAGTCTTCTGGAAATATTTTCTGCAAGTAAACTTCATGAAGCATGAAGCTTACATAAGAATGAATTCCATGACGAACTACATGTAGAAGAAAATCTTTTTCTTACCTACTGGGGATATGCTAAAGTTGATCCTTTTAATAGCTACCTTAAATGTTGTCAATAAATGATCATTCATGATGGAGAAATTTGTTAAAAATTTGCTAGTCTCTTACACTGGAGATACAGAATCACCTAAAATAACTCTGTGGGTTCTACAACTAAAATCACAAAGCATTTTTGAAAAAGCAAAGCACTGTGTGAAAACGAGGACTTTGAGGGGCAAGAAGGGGAGGGGAACAAAAATCCCTGTACTTGCCCTGCACAGCATTGTGTGAGGTTTCACAAAAATGGGATTGCTCTCTTTAATATGGAAGCTTCTAAAAACTTGGTTTGCAAAATGTCACCATGCTAACCATTTTATCTTGTATACTTCCTAGTGAGTTAAGGTTTGGAAGTCAGACCTGCCACGTTGCTTCCTACAAGCCATTGAACCATCAGGTTCCTTTAATTCATTTCTCTGCAAGAAATGGGAAGGTGTCTTTCAGGCCTGGTCTATACTACGGCGCTAATTTGATGGGAGATACGCAATCTGCATTCTGCAGAATACATCTCTCCTGTTGACTTAGTTAATCCTCCTCACCGCGGCGTCTTCACTCGTTGCTGTTGACTGAAAGCGCTCTCCGGTTGATGCAGCCTTACTCCACTTGAGGAGTAGTTTAATTACATCGACCAGAGAGTGCTTCCAGGATCGACTGAGTGGGTCTAAACTGCCCGCTCAATTGATCCCGCTGCATCGATCCTCAGGGATTGACTCATTTTTGGCAGTGTAGATAAGATCTCAGTCTAAAAGCAGGTAGGGGATCATATACTCATAGAAACTCTAAAACCCTAAACTCTAAAATGGATTGCAGGTAACAGACAAAAGAAAACATCAGTATGTTAAAATATGAATAAAACTAAACTGATTGTTTACAGCTCTTAGCAGTTGCTTTATCTCCTTACCAATAGTGCTCTGTAAAAAGAAAAAGAAATTGTATGAACTACATTAAATAAGTACCTAATGCAATTTAATTGACAAAACATTTTTTTAAGTTGAATAACTTTCTTTCAGAAAAAGGATGGCATTGTCTATGTTTTGTAGACCCCCTGAGTTAATAACTAAATGTAATATTTTTTGTTTCCCAAGTACATTTGTTAAAACAAATGACATTTTTCATATTTGACACAATAAATGTGTAACTGTTGGAGTATTTTTGAGAACTAAATGTCATTTTTATGCTTTTCCCTTTTTTCCTTTTTTGTATAACACCATCTGTTTAGTAAACATTGGAAATTGACTGATACGAAACTTAGAAAGTTCATAATGACAACCAAATAACGTATGACAGATTAGATAAGAACAAGTCATTAAGATGGCCTATAAAGGGACAACCATCTGGAGCATTAGAGCAATCTTCCTACTGATGACACTAATAACTTTCTACGTCAGTGACAGATCTGGATTTACTGTATAATGTTACTCTTGTGAGCTGAATAATTGATATTTAGTTTTGGAAATTATTTAACTGGTCCATTTTCAGTGTTTTACTTGTGAGTAGAACTTGATTAAAATTGTCTCCCTTTTCTAAACACTATCTCCTGTTCATTATCTTCAGAGTCCCCAAAAAGCTCTTAAAATGCCATCAAAATACACTGAATTGTATGTAACTATAGTTCAGGATCAATGCATGGTCACACACATGTGCCAGTGAGAGCAGTGAGAATTATCTGATTAGATAATGTACACCAGATGCCCTCGAAAGAGAGTGATTTTGTTGTATTTACTTACAAATATATAAACTAACAGTGTTGTGGCTGAGGCACCTTTCCAGGAACACGTTACAATGATGTTCCTAGTTTCCTTCCTTGAGTGACTGGAATGCATCTGAAAGCATTCAGTCAGCTATTTGCAACGCTTTGGTAATCGGTTACTGAGCCCGGGTCTACACTGGCCGTGGATTTCAGTAGCCATCGAAGGGAGATACGCAAGCTACGTACAGTGACTTGTGTATCTCCCTTCGACTTCCCAATGCCTACTTAACGCGGTATCCTCACTGCACTGAGTTAACGGGAAATGATTCTTCTTGCTGGGTATCTCTTAATAAATCAGCCTCTGGCTACTTCCAGGTTCAGTTGAGCATGTCTTTACTGATGCTGTGTTGAACTTGCACAATAAATTCTACGCTGTCAGCGGTGCCATCGTCAATGTAGACCTGGCCCTAATGTCTCTTCTATTAATTTGAATCTCGCCATAGTTCTTTGCTTCTTAGCAATTCCATGCAGTCTGAATAGATTCTTTGTAAGCGTAATTTTTTTGGTAGGCTTAATAATTAAGGAAAACTCTTCCTGTTAATTTACAATACAAAAAGGAATATATTCAGTGGGAAGGAAAATTATTATTTTTACTCTTTGTTGTTGCTGTTAGGCACACATTTAAAGTTCTTCATCTGCAAAGTGCTAGTCAAATATTAACTAATTAATCCTCACAATGCCCTTATATGGTAGGTGTCTTGTAAAAGCTTTGCATAATATTATAATCCAGCCATTTCAGATATAATTAATTTTGAAGTGTAGAACATGAGTTAATTAGAACATCATGGAGCTACTGTGTATCCATTGGCTTCAGAAGCCTGGGAACCATCTGAAATTGATATGTTGTTTCAACTAATATTCTAATTGTATACCTCATAGAATAATTAAATCTTTGTATGTCTTCACTCAAGCTTAGCTAAGAGACAGAGTAACACAAAAAGAGTCACTTGAAAGTTATTTCTAAGTAGAAAGACAGATGCTAGAGGGACTGGTTTTTTCCTCTGTTTTCTTGGGTGGTTAATAAAAGTAAGAATTCTGTTAAGGAGATCCACAGGGGTGGCCTTGTTCTTCGGCACTGAGGTTTGAATTATTAACCACATTCTAGTGGGCAAGACTGAGGAAGAGAGATGAAGTGATTTGCTGAAGACCATTTTGTGCTGTGTAATATAACCAGCCAATTGTCGTGCGCTGCATATGGTAAAATATGGTTCGTTTTCTTTTAGAAATGAACAAAAGTTTCATTGTTGAAAATGATCCAGCCAGGCTCGAGTTTTAGGTGTCCAGACTAGACATAGGATAACAAGGTAAAAAGTACCACAGTTCCCACATGACTAAAAACCTAATCCCCAATTCTTGAATTTTTCTTTAAAAATAGATTCTTAATTGACATAGATAACCATTGAGACATGAGAAAATGGTGAGAGTGATGGACAGCAGCCTATTATCTTAGACAAGAGGTACAAACTGTGCATACACTTTATATACACATTTAACCCTGTGAGTATTATTGATTCCATTCATTTCAATGCAACAATTCACTTTCCTAAAGATGAGCACATACATGAATTTTTGAAGGCCAGAGACCTCAGGCAAATTTCTAAAGTTTCAATAAATTAATAGACATATGAGGGGGAAAAAGTGTGATATTCTGAGCCTGAATTAAAAATACATTCTATTTAATTCTACAAGTGGATATTTTCCACATCGAGACTATACAGTATAACAACAATTGGTAAGGGTAACCGATTTCACCACCGCATGAAGGGAAACAACTGGAGATCAGCTAGGATTACACAATCAGTTGCCGTATGTGCCATTAAAGGTTTCTCAAACTATTATATACAAGTGAAATTACTCAAAAAACACAGCACTGGTAACTCTAAAGGTGCTGTATGAATACCATGACTCCTCTCTAGAAAACCAATCCAAGGAAGCAAAACACTCGGTTTCAGGGTGTTTTGTGTGCTGTGTGTTGAACAGAACATATACAAAAATCAAAGAGTGTGAGGGCAGACAAAGAAAACAGAAAACTCATGCACAATTTTCCCCTTGCCCCCATGGAACTAATCAAGAGTAGAGTTTCATACCTTCTAGGAAAGCAATGATTAACAAGTTTGTTTGTGACAACATCTTTAATTTTTTTGTAACAGGGAATTGATGTCACTTTAATGAGGAATATTCATTGGCTTCAAAGTACTGACTTGCTTAATTACACACTGTGTGCTCTGCTGGATTTCAGACCATGAGATCTTCCAATGGAAGGTCCCACAGTGATAAGCGCCACACACTTGTCTTGGAGAATTAAATTAAAAACTGCCAAGGGGTAGCTATGTTAGTCTATTTCAGCAAAACAAACAAGGAGTCCTGTGAGACTTTTAAAGACTAACACATTTATTTGTCACATGAGCTTTCGTGGGCACAATCCCACTTCATCAGATTCACTTATACATTTATTAGTCTTTAAAAGATTCACTTACACATTTATTAGTCTTTAAAAGCACCATAGAACTCCTTGGCTATGTCTACACTTACTAAAATTAGTTTGAATTAGTTAGTTCGAACTAACTAATTTGAACTAATTTTAGTTAGTTTGAATTAACTTAATTCGAACTAGAAAAAATTAGTTCGAACTAAGTAAGTGCCATGAATGGCACTTGCTTAGTTCGGATTAGCGATTTGCATTGAATTCAATGGGCCAGTTAGTTCGAACTAAGTAATTAGTTCAAACTAAAACGGCCACATTGGTTAAGTCAAACGAACTAGTTCGAATTAACCCTTACTTTAAATAGCCTATTCGAATTTATTAGTTCGAATTAAGGAAGCCCTTAATTCAAACTAATTAAAGCTTAGTATAGCCATGGCTTTAGTTAGTTTGAATTAAGCTTCCTTAATTCGAACTAACTTGCCAGTGTAGACATAGCCTTTGTTTGTTTAAATTACAAAGTTTTTTGTTGGAAATCTCATCACCATGTGCATTACATAAGATACAGAAGTTAGTTTTTGGCAAAAAAAAAAAAAAAAGTTCTATGTAAACACTCAAGACAGTCTCTTTGGACCAGATTTTTAAAGGTATACAGATGACAACCTACTGGGATTTTCAAAAGTATTAACACTCATTGATTTCAGTAGGCACCTATATACCTTTAAAAGTCTGGCCCTTCCCCTGCCACAGAATCAGTTAAGTAAAGAATCCTGGACACAAGAGGCGTGCCTTCAGTAAGATTACTTTTACTTTGCTGAATGGGTCCCATAGTTGGGATGAGGTGAAAAATAATTTTTTATGCCAAGACCTCACACACAGGCTCTATTTACTTCTAGTCCCAGCTCTGACAGTGGCTGAGAATTACCTTGTTGAATCCACAGGCCAGCTCCTTGGCTGGTTTAAATAATTATAGCTCTGTGGAAGCCAATGGAGATATGTTGATTTGCACCAGTTGAGGATCTGGGTCCAGGAGGTTTTTCGCTTTTTTAAATTAAGAAATATACTTATATTTTTCCAATGAGTAATCAGAAATCATTTTTTAAAAAAATTAATAGCAAAGAAAGAACTGGATGGTGTAACACTATTTGAAAAAAAATGCATTAGCTTCCTAAACCATCCTAAAATACTTTTTCCTTTTAAAAGTTTCAGTGGAAAAAGGATCCATTTCCTTCTATGTTAGTGAAATATATCAGCCTGCCCAGGTAGCACTAAGCTAGTTCACAGAAAACTAGAGCCACACAGAGGAGTTTGGTGGTTGCATCCCATGAAAGCATTTAGAATGCACAAACACTGTGCTTCTGAGCTTTTCTACCTCATGTGGCTCTTCGTTTGATTAAGAAAGGCCATATATTGACCATCCTTAACACTGGGTATGGTTTGTGTTAGCCAAAGGTGTATCTATCTGCAAGCTGAAATATATCTTCTCGGCAGTCTGAACTCATGTATCTCCAGCCCCAGGTGTCCATACTTAGATAGCAGCAAGTGACTTTTTGTTTATTGCAAACCGTGGTCCTTCTCTACCTAATAAATACGATTTAATCTCCATCAGCATGTTATTACTTTACAATAAATTAAATGTTGGCACCCTCTGTTTGAACAGCTTTAGGCATCTACACCGTAAACAAACAAATATTAGAATGTCTGCAAATAAACAGCGAAGCCGAAGCCTACGTTGTGCCCTACTACCATGCAGTCAGTCAGTCTCAGACCACCTGATTTATACCACCCAACCCTCCTTACGTTTGCTGTTTAAAATTTGCAACAGCAAAACAATATCAGCAACAGAAACAAAGTAAATAAATTGCTAGGGACAAGCTTTGCAGAAGCCAAGAGCGGTAATTCGTTTCTCCTAAATCCATATTTATTCACTTCATTTTCAAAAGGACTTCAAAGGGAACTGCTTGGTACTCAGTACTTTGGAAAATCTGACCCCTTATGTAGTTGCCTAACAAGGGTTTAGCCTTCTGTTTGTTAAATCTTAGCCATATAATCTATGACTTGTGTATTAGAGATGCTGCACAATAGTACATTCTTGTTCTTCTTGCCCCGGGTTAGTATGCATTGTTTTTACCTGCCCAAACTATGGGTACGTTAATTTAACCATACTGAATTCAGCTTCACTGAAAAGTAAGCTTTATCATAGAATGTAGCACGTTACTATTATTAATGAATATGGGGATTCGATTTTCTGAAGGTTCACTGGATGAGTGAACCTGTATGTTATGAGCTCTTCAGTGTACTACTTCAGCTTTATTAATGAACACTAAGATTGGCTTTTTGTAAGGTTCACTGGAAATGTTTCCTTAGAAAAGTGATTGCAGGATGTGAGGTGGATTTCACCCCCTCGGGTGCATTGCATGGGAGTTTTCCATCTCCAAAAGGGATGTCTCTTAGTATTAGTTGCTCACCGAGAAATTGAAAGACTGTGAGTAGCAATAACCGTCTCTATGAAAATGATGCTATTTGCATGTTGTTTGGGAAAACTGTCTACTCAGAATGGGAATAACTTTCTCACTACATTTATGGGATGCATTTTGGGTGCCAACCTTCAGCTTAACAATTTTCCCACTCTTATATATAAATAAGTGTTATAGAAATGACCTTTCAAAGTGACGTATAATATTTCAGAAGCTAAGTCGATTTATAGCCACATACAAACAGAACATTATTACCACTTAGTGAATTTTCAGTGAGACATCTTTTGCTGTTAGACTGAAAAGGCAACTCCAGTATAAATTTGTTAGTCTTTAAAAGTGCCACAGGACTCCTTGTTTGTTTTCCAGTATATTTAATTTCTTTTTTTACTTTATTTCCTTCTAAATGCCATTCGATTGATTTGTATCTCAGCATTTTTACCTGAATTAAATGCTTGTGCTATGATCTATAAATCAAGTCAAGTCATTTTGTTGGGTCCCTTAAAATAGCCACAAAACCCTAAGTAGTAGTAATTGCTTCTGGAAATACTATGAGTGATGGTGAATTTGGTGTCTTTTTTGTCAATGATGTAGTTTGATTGATACATTTCCAAACCATGTGGGGTTTTTTACATTAATTTAATTTAGTATCTTTTTGTACATACTTCCTTTTTTTCTAGATGTTGCTTCTTAATTGTCAGACCTTTGTAGGTAGTGGGTTAATATTCCCAGAGAAACTGAATACACAATGGTCCCCAAACCGCCCAGGCTAGCTCCCCCCAGAGGCTGGGGAGGTAGTGATCCTGAGGCCTGCTTCACCCTGAGCCCAGATCCACTCCCCTCCACCCCCCCACCCCCCCGTTCTGCTCCCAGGCCAGTTCTGTGCACATTCCCTCTCTGCCCCCAGGCTAACTTCACCTCTAGTGGCAACTCCTTCCCCATCCACAGTTCTGCTCCCAGCTGTGCCATCTGCCAAAGATTCTCTGTTGAGTTAACTATGCAGTAATGGAGGAGAGGCATGGACAGACTCCATTACTGATAAAAGGAGGCGTAACAGAAAAAGTTTGGGCACCACTGGGATACACTAGCATGAATAAAACATTCTTTTCTTGTGGCTTTTGTTTTTAGTAACCTTTTAGGAAATCTAACAGTTACTAGAGCAGTGAATAAGATTGTCTAATACTTGAACTCTTTCTGTATTCACTTTGTGCTTTACTCGGACGGTGTTTTTAATAACACTTGGCAAAATCCTGCCCCTGAGTATGCACACAGGGCTACAATTGAAGGTAGAGAGAGCTTTATGTGGATGTCTGAGGACAGAATTTAGCCTATTTTGTTGTCACTTTTTAGAAGAGATTACGATGTTTAACCTGATGTGAGTCCCATCAGTTGTTTCCTAAGTATTTACTAGTCAGCAAAATGGCTTAATACAGTAGATCTTGAAAATGCAGGAATAAAATTGTTCTACTTCTCTAAAGATGAACAATCCTACCAACACAGTTAAAATAAAATAAGAGTTATAAAAATATTAGGTGTATTCAATTTTATTAAGTTATCAGCTACAGTATGTTTTCAAAATGAAACTCATTATATTTTCATGAATAATTTTGATAGTGGATAACAGGGTAAAATTACTTTCTTTTTTCCTGCTGTGAACATGTATCTTTAGTCAAACAATTTGTAACTTACCTAGATTACTATTTATTTATCTATTAAGTGTTTACTGTGCTTTATAGAGATGATGTTATGGACTCGGTTCTGTAGAAGCTTGCTCCTGCGGATGGTTCTTGTGCAGGCAAGTATTCTCACTGCAGTCAACAGCTCAGCATCTCTCCCTTGAAGAACTCACAGTATAAGCTTCCAACTGGGCAAATAATTCCACTTATGCCAGTGCCTAAGAGCCTGCACGTGTTTTAATGGTTGTATTATTTTGAGGACTTATCCCTATAGGGTTATAGGCCTCATGGAAGATTCACTGACACCTTTGGATCTTCCTGTTTGTTTAATTTCCTTTTCTTTTTTAAGGGTGGTACACCAAACATTGACCGACCTTGAGGAACATAGAATCATAGAAGCTAGGATTGGAAGGGACCTCAGAAAATCATGTAATCCACCCCCTGTTCAAAGCAGGAGCAGCCCCAACTAAATTATCTGAGCCAGGGCTTCGTGAAGTGGGACATTAAAAACCTCTAAGGACAGAGATTCCACTACCTCCCTAATAATCCATTCCAGTGATTTACCACCCTCTTAGTGAAAAAGCATTTTCTAACATCCCGTCTAGACCACCTCCACTGGAACTTGAGACCACTGCTCCTAGTTTTTTCACCTACTACCACTGAGAACAACCTAGCTCCATCTTCCCTGGAAACCCTTTCAGGCAGTTAAAGTCTGCTCTCAAATCCACCCCCCCACCCCTTCTTCTCTTCTTCGTAAAAAAAACCTGGTTCCCTCAGCGTCTCCTCATAAGCCATGTGCTCCAGCCCCTAATTATTTTATTGCCCTCCACTGGACTCTCTCCAATTTGTCCACATCCTTTTGATAGTAGGGGGCCAAAAATGGGACACAGCACTCTAAATGGGTATGTCTGCACTAGAAAAAGTTAAGTCGACTTTAAGTCGACTTAATAAGTTCGACTTTGAGTCGACTTAAAGTCGACCTTATTAAGTCAACTTAACAAAGTGGCTCCTTTTAAGTCGACTTTATTAAGTCGACTTAACATTGGACATGGGCATCCACACTGGCATTTAGTCGACTTAATTAAGTCGAGTTAAAGGCTACTACCCATCCACAGCATCCTTAAGTCGACTTAAGAAGTCGACTTAAGGCTTAACTCGACCTAGGGAGGGGTAGTTATTAAGTTGACTTAAGTTTTCATTAAGTCGACTTAATGAAAGCCCAGTGTGAACATGGAGTAATTTAGGTCGACTTAAGGGTCCTTAAGTCGACCTAAATTGCTAGTGTAGACACACCCAATGAGTCCTCACCAGTGCTGAATAGATGGTAATAATCACTTCCCTCGATATACTGGCAATGCTCCTGTTAATGCAGCCCAATATGCCCTTAGCCTCCTGGGCAATAAGGGCACATGTTTGATTCATATGCAGTTTTTTATCCACTGTAACCCTCAGGCCCCTTTCTGCAGAACGGCTGCCTGGCCAATCTCCAGTTTGTAGCAGTGTATGGGATTCTTCCGTCCTAAGTGCAGGACTGTGCATTTGTCCTCGTTGAAATTCATCAGAGTTTTTTTGGCCTAATCCTCTAATTTGTTTAAGTCACTCTGTATCCTATCCCTTCCGTCCAGTGTATCTACACACTCGCTTTAGGTTTTAGTGGGCACTCCAGTCCAGGCTGAGGATCTGTTCTCTCTCATCTTAGATTTAGTGTCACAGTCCAGGAGAACAACATCGGTATTTCCCTTCCATGGTCCTTTGGGGGCAATCACACTAGGCACCAGGCTCTTCAGCTGTTCCCTCTCGTGGGCAGAGACCTCCAGGAGTGTTTTCAGACTGCATTGTTCCCTGCCAATACTGTTTCCAGAAAGCCAGACTGCCTAAATAGGCCAGCATCTGTGCTTTGCGTACTCTTCAGAAGCTCTGAAGAACATCATTGTGAGCATTTCTGAGTTACCACTCAGCTCTTTCTCAGCCATCATGTTTTCCCTAAGGTGAAAGCATTACAGTGAAAACACACAACAACAGTAAAAGAACTTACACCCATGCTAATAACATTTTCTGACCTCACCCCTTGACTCCAGCTTGGGCTCTGGCAGGAGTCCATCCTTCAGACTCCACCAAAAGGGTTTTTCTTATGGTTCGAGTTTGTAACAGCTCACAGACCCAGGAAAAACCTGACTGCATTAAGTTTAAGGATCTTTGGAAATTGCGCTATCTATCACTCTTGGCTTTAAAGTCTTGGAGGCAGGGACTCTATGCATGTGTGTACTGATGTTGGTACACAGAACCCAGCCCAGTGGGGTTCTTGATATCTGACACCCCTATACTACAATTAAGTTCCCACATCCTTCATAAACCTCTATATTTATCAAAAATAAGATGACCATTATTAACAAATTCCTTTAAACTATTAATTTGGTCAGCGATTTCACCTTTCCTAGAAACATCGGACTATACCTAATTAATTCTGCCCAATTTGTAACCAATTTGTGTAACTCATGAGCAGTAGCAGATTTCAGAGAGTGACAACATGGAGTTGTACACACAGGTTACCATGGCTTTGTGATGAAATGTGTATTTAGTCCTAGTTGATGAGAATATGTTTGTGAGTTTATTGTGGGCAGGTAAGATTAATGACTGTAAGAGTTCATTTCCTTTGCTTTAAAGTGAGTGTGTTTTGAAATATGTGAGTAGAGAAGTACATTATTGTCACTAGGTAACCGACTTTGGTCTGTTAAGGAAGACCTAAAACCCGGATGTGTCAACTCAGAAATCATGTCTCTTTTTCTTTATCTGTAGTGAATGTTGGTGTAGGAAGCAGGAGGAGGAGTCATTTTAGCAAACTATGGAGCTTTCTTTCAGCTTAGAAATGTTGTCTAACCTACTTTGGAAACTGATGATGGAAGGAAACTTCTTTTTGAGGAAACTTGCTATTTTTGGTCTGTTTCACAAACAGAATTCTGTCTGCATTTCAAACAAGTTCAATTTCTTGGACATTGTACTATTTCCAGCCTTGAAAACTACTCCTTGCATAGCCAATTTCAACAGCTGTCTGCATTTCAGTTGTTGTGGCATGTAGTAGAAAGTGAGAGCCTGAGACATGAGGACGGGTAAAACGGGTCTGAGGCCCAAATAAAGTTAAGCCTGCACATACAAAACAGTTAGAGTTGGGCTAAGATGGGCCCTGCGCTGTTACAAAGCAGATTCCTGCTTGCAAATTCACAGAATTTGGCAAGAACTGAGCTCCTATGGCAAAAACACACACATTCCTAAGAAGTATTCTCTGAAGGACACCCACACGAGCACGTTCCAGAAAGGTGGTACCAGAACTCCCCTAAAGAGAACAAGAACGTGCTAACCTCTCCCAAAGAGACGGGAAGGATGGCAGGGTGATGAATAGAGATGTCTTGATTGCACCAACTGGCTCAGTAAAGGGTGGTAACTAATGTTACAGGGGCAGCAAATAACTTGCTCGTTTCAATATATAAAAGAGGGTCTCAGAGGACATGTCTCTGTCCAGCCTAGGGAGGAATGGAGAGTCCTCCCATTCAGCGAGCTGTGTCCATAGTCACAGGTATACGTGTCTTAGCGCCCAGTAGAGTTAGCCAGGTGCTATTACGTGCTTCCTTGACAGTACACCTGACCAGGTGCCTTTGCTACTGAGTCTGGGTCTGTGGATTCCTGAGCCGTTCAGTCAAGGTCTGCTGTGCCTGCTGTGCGGAGCTGGGACAGCGCACTGAAAGAATATGAACACACAGCCCCTCCCTGACAACACTGGTTACCCCAGTGAACAGCCCCAATTTACACTTCGTATAATGGCATAGTGTGACTTCCGTGAGACACGCAAAGAAACATTAGACACCGGATAAAAATTTCAAAATCGTGCCAGTTTTAAATCCTTAATTTCAAACTTTTCATATTCAAATTCTTCAAAATGCTTGGAATACATTATGGTGGAATAGAATCAGGGCCCTGTTTGAATACATTGGGAAGACTTCCGTGGGTTCTGGCATTTTTGCATCAAGCCTATAATATAGCAATTTGAGAGAATGACACACGTTCTTGTGTTTGGAATTCCAAATGGATCAATATCGCTTTTTCAATCACATTGTCATTACACCTGTGACAACTGAAAAGCTACCCGTTCTCCATAAAAACTGCTCACATCTGTAGGTCTGGGTCTAGAACTCTGGTGGACTAGGGCTCCAGAAAAGAGGCCACCATTGCTCGAGCTAAAGGAGGATCTGTTTGACTTATAAAAGGGTCATTATGTTCTTCTTTCTCTGAAACTAATCAATATAGGAAAAGGTGTGTACCTACGTGAGCACACATTCCTGTTCTCTCATTGAAGTCAGAGGCAAAACTGCCATTGATCACAAACCACCATCAAACCACAAACCACCCACAACAAAATAACACATTGTGTTCAAGAACTTTGGGTAATTACAGACTGTTATCCCAAACCTAGCTAATGCACCTCTTTTCAAGGAGCGTGAACTATTTGGAAAACTTGGAAGAGGGGGTAGCGTGGAGAATCTGGTTGTGAGCTGCCTGGAGACAAAGAAATGTGACGCAAGTCAGGTTCAGTGCATGGTGATATTTTAACAACATATGCTGGTTTTGAATGATAACTTTTCTTTTTGTCTTGAGAGTAAAATCTGGTTACTCTGAGCAAATTTTTGAAGTCAGCCTTACTTATAGGAATCCTAAAAGAAAGCTTTGCAATTGATTGTAACCTTAACTGTGGGAAAGTTTGTTCTCCTTAGTGCACTTTTCAGTCTGTTTTGATTTCCATTTATTATCTCATTTTGTCATGCTTCCTCTTTGAGTTGAGCGTAATAGGGCAACCTGTGACCTATCAAGGCATCTGGGTGCTAATAGAGATGCTGTGTGCAAATGCCCAGACACTTGGTGGATGTGGTCCAGTGTCCCCGTTTAATTCTTGAGAGGCAAATCTATTGTACCTTGAAAAACAGTGGCATTCCCCTGACCTGAGAGCCAAAGAGTTTTCTACCTAACTGTCCCTGTTGCTGTGTTTTTCACTCCAGGGTATGATGGTGCCTCCCTTTTTCTAGTTCTAGACAGCAGATTTTTATTCAGAACATCCGCAGAGTTTTTGTCCAACCTTCTCTGTGCAGGTTTTCGAGCACATTTCCTGTAGCACTCATACTGAATGCAAGTCCAGAGACACACTTGTATAAGCAAGGCTCTTTCTTTCTAGCAATCTCCAACCCTGATGCGTTGCTTTCTTTATGGGTGTAATATATTTGTAAACATGTTTCTTAACTTATTTCAAAACATGTTTGTTCTGCCTCATTTAGCTGCAGATAACTTACTGTCTCTTGGATCTTTAGCTTCTTGTTTCTAATGATTCCTTTGAAATATTATTTTAATGAACATATGAAACACATCATTGTATTCTTTATCTTGCGGTTGGACTGCTAATGATACTCATCCATTAAGTAAATGGTTTTGTAAGCAATACAAATGTAATAAATAAAGTTGGTCAGGTTTTCTTTTTTGCTGATGGGCATACCACATGCTGCGAAGGTAATGTTTCATGACCAAAATAGTTCAGTTTGTGGGCGAACTGGGAATCTTTGTATTTAGACTCAGTTAAAGAGCTTCAAAGAACATCCTAAGCTATCACCATGTTATTTATTTATTTATATTGCTCTCAATCTAGCAGTGATATATGATGTACTACATCTACGTTCAACTTCTCTTTTACAGTGACGAGACAGATTCAGGTACCGTGTTGACTAGCACTGGGTTCCTGATGAGAATATTAGGTCTGATTTCCCCTGAATACTGGACTAGTCCAAATCCATATCTGAAAGGAGCATCTCAGGCATTGGATCTGGAGCCTCTGAACAGTGGGAAAAGTTGGATTTAGGATGAAGGATGATTCTGTGCTTGCTGCAGAGGACCGGAAATCAGTAAATGTAGGTTCCAGTCCTGGTTTTACAGCAGACTTCCTCTGTAACCTTGGGCAAGCCATTTAATAGCTCTGTGCCTACGTTTCCCTGTATTGAAAAGGGTTAATGATACTTTCCTCTTTGCAGGAACATCATGGGGCTTAATTCGTTAATATTTGTGAAGTGCTAACTGTGGAACTCATTGCCATTAGAAAATACGGAGGTCAAGAGGGACTGGGAGCTTAAATGGATAACAAGAATATCCAGACTTGTCAGAGCAAATTGTCCAAAAAACTATTGGAGGGATATTAAACCTCAGGCTTCAGGATTTAAGTCAATCGAACTATTAGATATTAGGATGAGACCTTCATGTGGAGACATATTATCCACATAGATTTTGGATACTGGAGTACTGTGAGGTTTCTTTCATCTTCCTCTGAAGTATCTGGTGTTGGACACCCTTATAGACAGGAGACAGGATAGATGGACCACAGATCTGATCTTGTGTGGCAATTCTTATACTCCTATGAGAAATTACACACCTGTGTACATACCATATACTTACACAGTAGTATATCTCTGATATTGACCCACTGTTTTCTGTAGAAAAGACAAATAAAGCAGACACAAAATGAATCTAGCTTTTCATAGAATCAAGTCAATACCCTGACAGAGCAAACACCTGTGAAATTTTCAAGAAGGGGTTGTATTTGATTAGATTTCCTTAAAATATTTTCCTGTGTGGGACTACGAGGGTTGAGCCCAAACGCATAAAAGTATTGTTCCAAAGGAAGAGCCATAGCCGTCTCAGTCTACTTAAGCAGAACAAACAAGGAGTCTAGACAACAGAGTCTTGTGGCACTTTTAAAGACTAACAGATTTATTAATCGCATGAGCTTTCGTGGGAGAAAATCCCACTTCGTCAGACGCTTTGAAGATAGGAAAGTTACAGAGTGGGAGGAAATTAAATGCAGGGGAGTGTATGACATAGCATCAGGTCAGGCTGTAACAGCAAATCAAAGTAGGTGTTAGGATTCAAAACACTGGGGAACAGCACATAGAGGAGGGGGGAGGTCAATTCACTTGATGTAATGCGAGAAAAATCCATAGTCCCTGTTCAATCCCAAGGCAACTGAGTCAAATTTGCATATAAATTCGAGCTCTGCAGACTCTCTTTGAAGCTGTGATTTGTTATTCATCTGTGTCAACACAGCTATTAACAAGTCGTTAAGGGAGTGAGCAGGGAGGTTGAAGTGTTCCCCTACAGGTTTTGCAGTATTGCAGTTTCTGATGTCAGATTTGTGTCCATTGATTCTTTGGCGCAGAGACTGTCCTGTTTGTCCAATAGATAAGGCAGAGGGGCATTTCCGGCACATGATGGCATAAATCACATTGGTGGATGAGCAGGTGAACGAACCCTTGATGGAGTAGGTGGCATGATTAGGCCCTGTGATGGTGTCCTCAGTGTAGATATGAGGGCAAAGTTGGCAGCGTGGTCTGCTGCAGGGCTGTGTTCCTGCTTTAGTGTTTCTGCTCTGTGATCTGTAGTTGCTGGTAAGTATCCTTTTAAGATTAGGGGGCTGTCTGAAAGCAAGGAGAGGTCTGTCTCCCAAGGCTTGAGAGAGTGAGGGATCATCTTGTAAAATAGGCTGTAGATTTTTGATGATGTGTTGAAGAGGTCTGGCTTGGGGGTTGTAGGTGACGACCAGTGGCGTTCTGTTGTTGTTTTTCATGCGATTAATAAATCTGTTAGTCTTTAAAAGTGCCACAAGACTCTGTTGTCTTTCTACAATAGACTAACACGGCTACCCCTTTGGAAGGAGTCTAGAGGCATTTAAAGGTTTACAACAATAATAATAAATAAATGTAAGTGCCCCTAGACTCCTTTTTGTTTTGCATGAAAGAATTGTGATTGTGGATACTCATAAATGAAGTATCTGCTTGAGCTACCATACAAGATTCCCCAGTGAGAGTCAAATTTTTCAATGCATTTAAAAAAAATTCAGTTTTTCCAAAAGATCTTGGAAATATGTAATGCATAAATATGTAGCATAGCCAGCCGTAGTCATGTGATGGCTAACTTTAACCAGACCAGATGTTTGGAAATGCTATGAAATTTTACTAGCTAGTCATATCTGGGTAATTTAGATTGAAATGAGGGGTCAGGAGTCTTCCCAAAGATGATGTTAATTTACAGGAGAAATGAAGGTTGTTATAAAGAGTAGTATTTTAGATCTGTCTCTCTGAGAAGGTGGAGGTTTTGTAATCTTATTACTGGTAGGTTAGAACCTAAGCTTGGTTGAGCTAGGAAGAGTTTACTTCCCCTGGGTTTTGTGAACATGTGCCTCTGAGATTGAAAAAATTAATTTACTAACGTTTCATAAGATGCTTGCACAAATTGCTCCTAATTTCGAAGCAGACAAAGGCAAACATTGGCAGTGAGCGGGTTGTGGTACTCCAGCCAGGATTTTTCAGTATCGTTTAAAAATGATTGCTGGAGGAGTTCATTCAGGGAAAGCGGAATGCAGGGGTGGAAAAAATGGAGATCTTTATACGAATTTCACACATTAAGATGATTCAGAAAAATTATCCCATTTTCTAAATGTCCCACTGTCATGAAGTGCACAAAAGATTAGGATTGCTTTGATTGAATTGCTTTTTTTAGGTTTTGATTCTGTTTTCTAAACTCTATTTTAATGTCAGGCTGACTTAAGATTGGAGTGCTGTACAGGCTGCAGTTGGTGCGGATCATAGCTCTTGGTTTACCATAAAAATTGAGAATTTCTTTAGCTCATTAGCTTTATCCAAATTGTACAAATATTCATGTATTTGCATAGTAAGGAAAATATGGATTTCAGTGTAAATTTTCAAAACCAACATATACAGGGGTATATTACCAACCATTTGACCAGGATGATAATAGTGACTGTGAAATGCTCAGGGAGATTAAAGAGGCAATAAAAAAATTAAAAAGAACCCCCAATAATAATGGGGATTTTCAAGTATCCCCATATTGACTGGGTGCATATCAGCTCCAGACACGATGCGGAAAGAAAGTTTCAGGGCATCTTAAATGATTGCTTCTTCTAGAAGCTAGTCCTGGAACACATACAAGGAAAGACAGTTCTTGATATAGTCATTTATGGAGCACAGGATCTTGTCCAAGAGGTGAAAGTAGCGGAACCACTTGATAACAGTGGCCATAACATTATAAAATGTAATATCCCTGGGGGGGGGGGGACCAAAGCAGCCCACCATAGCAGCATTTAAATTCAGAAAGACATACACAAAAATGAGGAAGCTAGTTAAAGAAAAATTAAAAGGTATAGTGCCAAAAGTGAAATCCCTGCAAGTTGCTTGAAAAATTTTAAAGACACCAAAATAGAGACTCAATTTAATTATATACCCAAAAATAAAAGAAGCAGTTGAAGGCAAAAAGGCATCATTTAATCCCTGGAGGTTAAATCCTATTGAGGAAAATTGAAAGGGGTATAAACTCAGGCTGAATTGATAAATTCACTGATAAATTAAATTGATACATTTATAATTAAATTGGTAAATTAAACACTAATAAGTTACCAGAACCAGATGGTATCCACCCAAGAGGTCTGAAGAAACTCAGATATGAATTTGCAAAACTGCTAACTGTGGCATGTAATCAGTCATTTAAATCAGCTTCTAAACCAGATGACTGGGGGACAGCTAATGCAACGCCAAATATTTAAAAAGACTCCACAGGTGATCCTGACAATTATAGACTGCAGTAAGCCTAATTTTAGTACCAGGCAAATTGGTTGGAACTATAGCAAAGAACAGAATTATCAGTCACAGAGATTAATATGATTTGCTGAAGAAGAGTCAACATGGTTTTTGTAAAGGGAAATTATGCCCCATGAATCTACTAGAGTTCTTTGGAGGGGTAAACAGGCAGAGGGACAATGGTGATCCAGTGAATTTAGTGTTCTTAGATTTTTAAGTTCTCTCACCAAAGGCTCTTAAGCAAAATAAGCTGTCATGGGATAAGAGGGAAGGTCCTCTCCTAGATCAGAAATTGGCTAAAAGACAGGAAACAAGGGTAGGAATAAATCGTCAGTTTTCAGAATGGAGAGAGATAAATAGTGGTGTCCTCCCAGGGGTCTGTACTGGAACTAGTGATGTTCAACATACTCATAAATGATCTGGATAAAGGGTAAACAGTGAGGTGGCAAACTTTACTACAGATTAATACAAAACTACTCAAAATAGGTAAGTCCAAAGCAGGCTCTGAAGAGATACAAAGGGATTTCACAAAACTGGGTGACTGGGAAACAATATGGCAGATGAAATTCAGTGTTGATAAATGCAAAGTAATGCACATTGGAAAACATAATCCCAACTCTACATATAAAATGATGTGGTCTAAATTAGCTGTTACCACTAAAGAAAGAGATCTTGGAGTGAAAAAAATATCCCTGAAAACATACGTTCAATGCACAGCAGTAGTCAAAAAAGCTGAGAATGTTGGAAATCGTTAGGAAAGGGATAGATAATAAAACAAAAAATATCAATTGCCTCTTTATAAATCCATGTTATGACTACATCTTGTTGCTCCATCGTCAAATAGATATGGATATATTGGAATTGGAAAAGGTACAGAAAAGGGCAACTAAAATGATTAGGGGTAGGGAAAACCTTCCATATGAGGAGAGAGTAATAACCCTGAGATTTTACAGCTTGGAAAAGAGACAATTCAAGATGATACAATAGAGGTCTATTAAATCATAAACATGGTGTGGAGAAAGTAAATCAGGAAATGTTTAGTTTTCATAGCACACAAACGAGGGGTCACTTAATGAAACTTAACAGGCAGCAATTTAAAACAAAGACAAAGAAGTATTTCTTGACGCGAAGTACACACATTACCAAAGCGTGCTGTGAAGGCCAAGACGACAAGTGGGTTAAAAAAGAGCTGGGGAGATTCATGGAGGAGCGGTTCGCCAATGGCTATTAGCCAGGACAGGTAGGGTTTAGTGTTTGCTAGTGTCTGGGAATGGGCTTTGGGATCTGAGGGAAGTTCTCTATATATTAAAAAGTCAGGCTGATAGGGAAAAGTAACAGGCTTGATGAAATACTTGTTGTTTTCTGACTCATTGTCATAATATGAGCAACACTCATTCAAAAGAGCCAGGACAAAATATAGGTACATGAATGCAAAGGTGATGGTGTTTGTTAATCAGACAGTAAACAAACTTCACTTCAGACCTTTCCTAAATGATGATTAATTACTCTTTTACTGGATTATCCTAGAGATATGCTAAACTACTCAACAGTAATTTAAAGTTGGCAAACAACAAACATTTTCCCGTCTGCTCTACTCCTGCTGGCCAGCTTTTATTGGATCATTGTAGCTATCCCATTTGAAAATGGAGTAGGAAATGTTGTCCTTTAAATTTGAGCTGTCATGTCAAATTATGTCACAATTTATGACATGCCATAATACAGAGTGATGCAGTATGTCATAAACATGGGCTGCTAAAAGCATGTACATCTTATTTCCAATTATCCACCCACAGTTTCGGTATGGAAGTGGTTTTTGCCATATAAATCTTCACTGGATTCATTGCACCCTCTAAAACAGATGAAGAGCAAAAATTGCCAGATTCCTTCAGGGTTGCAAATCATATCTATCATTTGACTGTTCCATTGAAAAATCTATTACAGTCAGCACCAGGAGTTTTCCAAATATAGCTAAGGTCTGAACAGGGCACTGTAACACTTGAAAGTTGTTTAATTTTGACGTAGAGGTATTATTGAAAAATTCAATTTTGAAACCTCAGAAATATTCCTGGTGGAGTTATTATTGAAGCAGAGATGATAGACATAGTCCAGGAACCAACCATGTTTAAGAAAAGAAGACTTCAGTTTCTGGTAATCTCAGCAGAGGATATTTAAGAAGAAACATGGTGCCCTCTCCCCAAAATATAAAATATTATATATGTGGACAGAAAAAGCATCTAGCATAGCCATTTAGATTTTGCTTCCTTCATCTCTTTATGATAAATAGTTCCTTATGTCAAGTGTGGCCAGATATACAAATGTAAAAATAAATAAATGGCTTACTTTGCTTATCATTCAGTTGACAACCCAGTAACCCTGCCCAACAATCCTACGTTAAGATAACAATAGGATAGGATAACAATAGATTTGGATTATCTTCTAAATCCTAGTACCTATTTTTGCCAAGTTTTACACTGCATTATTTCATGTACATTATGCAAAGTATTTCCCCCCTCTCAGCTAAAAGTCTGCAATAAGAAAGGTGTAAATTGAAGACACACAGGGTGATATTCACCCCTGCACAGAGGACCAGCCCAATTCCTGTTTGGCACTTAAGGGCTCATGCGGAAGTTCAGAGGTGCATTGGCCTAGTCTGGATCTATCCATGGGTGAATTTCACTGAGATAGAACTCCAAATCTAGAATGCGTCAAACACTTTAGGTGTTTGTGTTCGTTCCTGCCTGCTCATCTCCCTGGTGTGACGGTGGGTCACCCCATCTCTTGCTCTTCTCTCCAGTGACGGTAAATACAGTAGTAAGGATTACGCAGTTTGAAGTTGAGTTGGAAACTGAGAACCTGACTGCTTGTTTTCATGGTGGGTTAGATAAATACTGCAGATCTCCTGGCAGAGCAGAGAAATAATTCTGGCTAACACGCTTGGTGGTGTTAATGCTTATTAGGATAAGTAACGGGTAAGAGTGAATTTCCTGGTTGTAGTCAGGTTGTTGGGTGTATAATGGCTGATTATGGTTACTTGGCAACACTGGCTACTTTGCTGCCATTCTGTAACTCATTTCTCGGTAAAGACCACAGCTGCTATGGCCGAGGCAATTCCACGCCTCCAAATCAGTCATTTTTAGACTGATTGGTGCACTTTCTGCATGCAGCTATGGTAGTCATGCAATGCATTTAGACAGCAGAACGTTCATTTTTTTCTCCTCTGTACTATATCCTTTCATCTGTAGCATGCACCTTTGTTAAATAAAGAAGCTGCTACCGAAATATCAACCTCCAGTTGTTAATATCATTTGTATTACAGTGAAGCCTACAGGCCACAAGCGTGCGAGATGCTGGACGAGACAATCCCTGCTCTGAAGATCATAGTCGAAACAGATAAGAAAAACTAAGGGTGAGAGGAGGAATGGGGGCACAGAAGGGTGCAATGAGTTGACAAATGTTGACAAATTAGAAAGAGTCCAGTGGAGGGCAACAAAAATGATGAGGGGGCTGGGGCACATGATTTACAGGGAGAGACTGAAGGAACTAGGCTTATTTAGTCTACAGAAGAGAAGACTGAGGGGGGATTTGATAGCAACCTTCAACTACTTGAAGGGGTGCTCCAAAGAGGAGGGAGCTAGGCTGTTCTCAGTAGTAACAGAGGACAGAACAAGGAGCAATGATTTCAAGTTACAGCTGGGGAGGATGAGGTTGGATATTAGGAAAAACTTTCTCACTAGGAGGGTGGTGAAGCATTGGAATGCATTACCTAGGGAGGTGGTGGAATTTCCATCTTTGGAGGTTTTTAAGGCCCGGTTAGACAAAACCCTGGCTGGGGTGATTTAGTGGGAGTGGTCCTGCTTTTAGCAGGGGGTTGGACCTCATGAGGTCCCTTCCAGCCCTAAGATTCTATGATTTTATGAGTTGTTCCACGTTAAATAGCAGGATCAAGGTCTTAACGTGTTAGGTGCTGTACACAATAACAAGACAATCTTTTCCCTTACTCAGAAACTAAAAAGAATATCCAGAATTTCTTCTGCCTGGCACTTCAGCATGGATATATACTGCTTTATACATCAGTACTTTAAATAGTTACGCTGGGGAACAGGTAAAACATTCAGCATAGGATGGTGACTCTGTTACTGTAATTGTTCAAGTGGAAAATGCTTAGGGTCAGTAAAATAAAATAATAATAATAATAATAATAATAAACAAATACAAAAACTAAAAAGATTTTGAAACCAGAGAACCTGTGCTTGAGCATCAGATGAGAGATTTGCATGTGGAATCCTCCCGAAGGACACAGACTCATCTGCTTAACAGTGCTTGGAGCAGATGATTGGCAGCATGCTGAACTCTTCCTTGTGTAAGGAAAAAAAGTAGATTCGGTCCTAAAATGCTGGTTGTTGGAAATTCCAAAGACAATAACCATTTAATAAAGTCGAGAGCAATAATGAATGACAAAGAGCTGAGAGGACGGAACACTCTGACATCCTGGGGCCTATTATACAGTGGATGAAAGCAAAGATCGAGGGGAGTTTGTGCACACAGCTCCTCTGTAGCACAGTACAGTTATTTTCAGTTATTCATGTTTTGATTCACAGCTGTTAGAAAATAGAGATTCCTCTTTTGTCATGTTGACTGCAGATATTTTCTTCCTGCTGGCAGGATTGTTCTCTTATCACGAACAATAAAAAACTGGAAAAGAACATTGTTAATGAATTAGAGATGCACACTGCAGTTCCTTGGGAAAATTTAGCATGCCAGGGCTGCTGTATGGAATGGACTAATCAGGGAGCTGCAAGTGCCGTTACAAAACCACCAACTACAACTGAGCAGAAAACGACAATTCACTTGTGTGAAAAATGTTGAGGTTTCCAAATTTGTTTTTGTTCCCCAAGGTAGGAGAGGAGAAGGAAAGATCCCAGAATGACCAATAGTCAATTGGGGCACTTGCCTGGAAGCTGGAAGTCTCCCCATTTAAGTTCCCGCTCTGAATTAGGTCAAAATCCATTTCCCTGGTGTGAGCAACATCTTGTTCCTGGGTCTCCTGCATCTTGGGTGGAGGATTCTAACACTGGGCTGTTGACCACTCTGTTCTTCCCTTTCTTGTTTCTGTTGCCTGGATCCAAATGATATGCAGCAAATATCATCACATTCTGCGGAACGTTTCTGCCCACATAGGTTGAGCAGAGAGAAATGTCTATTTTGCCATCACAAACCATACATAATGATCCATTTTCACCTAATATACAGGTGAATGGGAGAGCCATACACGTCCCTTCTCCTCTCTTGTGATGTCTTTCTTCTGGCTTGGTAGAAGATGGTTTCAAAGTGTGTGGGTGGGCGTTGGGTAATCCTTACCATTCTGTTATATCAGTATTTCTGTGAACTACTAAGAGGAAGCAAAGTCTGGGGAAACAGCCAACTTAGCACCTACTTTGGTGATGCCAATCATGGCAGCTGGGTTTAAAAACTCTGATAAAGGATTCTGCTTTTCCATTTCACAGTCACACATGAGTTGATGTCCAGCAGAATCTGTCACATTTCAGAGCGAGCCAAGAGATACCCCACTGGAGGGTTTTACTGATGTTTCATCGTACTGATCAAGGTTACTCTTGCTTTCCATTGACATTCTTTTTCTTTTTTTTTTATTGAGACGCAAAACTGGCCTAAGCCACCATTTGTAATTCAGGGTGTGAACCTGATTTTTAGAAATGTTACCCAGAAGCCTGAATCAGGTGCTGTGTGTTGTAAGTTAGTGGTTCAGTAACCTTTCCACCCTACTATACCTCTTTCAGAAGTCTGATTTTTTTTTCTTGGCTATCCCTAAGTTTCATCTCTCTAAAAGCTATTTGCTAACAAAATCAGACATCAAAATACAAAAGTGTCACAGCACATTATTACGGAGAATTGCTTATTTTCTCATTTTTCTCATATAATTATGAAATAAACCAATTGAAATATAAATATTTGTATTTACATTTCAGTGTATATTTTATAGAGTGGGATAAGCAAATCATTGTCTGTATGAAATTTTAGTTTGTACTGACTTCGCTAGTACCTTTTAGCCTGTTATAAAATTAGGCAAATATCTAGGCGAGTTGATGATTACCCTCGGAAGATCTCTGTGTACCCTCAGGGGTATGCATACCCCTGGTTCAGAACCCCTGAGTAGGGCATAGAATACCATCCCACTTCTGTTATATAGAGATGTTTATCCACAACTTCTCTGCAAGTGTTTTGGGGTTTTTTTTGAGGCCAGAAGTGGTGCCATGATTTAAAGCAGAGAAGTCTAGCTTAGTTAGTCCATGTTTGTTGTCTTTACTTCTTATTTAAATGAGATCTTATTCAACTTTGTTCCCCTCCAGCAGAGAAAGCTTGGATCTCCATATACATCAAATACTGCACTCAGATATATGGGTCCATCTTCTCAGCTAGCTTGGATCTTGGAGAAGGTTCAGAGAAGAGCAACATGAATGATTAAAGGTCTGGAACACTTAACTTATGAGGGAAGACTGAAAGAACTGGGTTTATTTAGTCTGGAAAAGAGGAGACTGGGAGGGGACACAATAGTAGTCTTCAAGTACCTAAAAGGTTGTTACTAGGACGAGGGAGAAAAATTTTTCTCCTTAACCGCTGATGATAGGATAAGAAGCAATAGACTTAAATTGCAGCACGGGAGGTTTAGGTTGGACATTAGGAAAAAATTCCTAACTGTCAGGGTGATTAACCACTGGGATAAGTTGTCTAGACAGGTTGTGGAATCTCCATCATTGGAAGCTTTTAAGAGCAGGTCAGACAAGCACCTGTCAGGGATGGCTTAAGAGGGTACTTGGTCCTGCCATGAGTGCAGGGGATGGATTCGGTAGCCTTTCATTGTCCCTTCCATTTTCTCTGATTCTATGATCTGAGATGAAGTAATAGGGCAAATTTTCTAGGATGGAATGAGTGTAAAAGAGGATTAAAGAGACTGAATAGATATATGTGAATGCTGTGGTAAAATAGCTGCATCCCTGTTTTTGCTCTGCAACTTCTGGTGTTACTGATTTATAACATGGTTTGATTCAATTAGTTATCTCTCAAGAGAGGCTATTCTTGAACACACATTGTTGTAGACAGAATCTTGTAATATCTCAGGATTATTAAAGCTCCCTTAAAACCCCTGAGTATCCTAAGGGGGATGGTACCTTACTGTAGCACGTTCTAGTTAAACAAATATTACACATAGTTGAGGATGCCTTATCAAAGGCTCCCAGAAAGATGGGGGAATGAAGAATGTTATTTCTTGAGGTGCTGAGGACCCATAGCTCCCATGGAGTCTGAGCATTCATGACTTAACTTTGAAACTAGAGATTAAAATTGAAACATACCACTTAAACATTCCTCTGTATGTACTCTGTTTGCAGTATCTGTCTATGAAGATACCAGAGAGCTTCTAGCTGGAAAACATTCCCAGATTTTACTCATATTTTCAGTGTGGATACAAATGCACAGATTGCTGCTGATTTAAAGCATGTGGAAAAGGCCCGTGGAGATTTATATTTCTTTCATGACTGAATGCTGGTGCTTGGTGTCATGTGGAAAAGCAGTCACTTGGCTTAATAGGCGCCCAGCTGGTGTTATCTGAAAAATAATCACTCTGATAGAAAGCACACATTTTTCATGTTTTCTGTCAGATCTGTCAGAATATGTTCTCTGCCAAATCTGCACAGTTCACCAGACATTCCCTAAATTAGTATATTAACATGTAATACTTTTAAGACTGTCAAAGTTATAAAAAGCGGCTTTAATTGAAGATAGAACAGTGTACGGTTGTGTTAAACAAGGCAACTTGAGGTAGTCCACGAAGCCAGAAAGCCCCCACGTTTCGAGATGTTGCAATGCTGTTATCGCCTGGAAGACAAGTGGCAAATAAGAATTACAGGTGTCAATAGCAACACCAGTTTTGGTTTAATAGATTCTGACTTGCACCTTTCCAAACTGAATTGGAACCATTGATTTGACATTTAAACCAATTCATTTGCAAACTGTATTTCTCTTGCTCTTCTGCATCAGTCCAGGCTCTGAGGGTATAACCCATCAGCCAGCCAATGGAGATGGGTCGCTAAGTGCTGCAGTGACGTTGTGTCCTCACATGTGACAGTGAATCTCCGATTTCAGTTGTTTCTGTTTCCAGCTAGGGATATGAGCCATTCACCCGCTGGCTGCTAACAGAGACCGAGGTCAGACTGGAGGTGGGGGGCAAGTAGGTGGTGGTCCTGACCAGTGCTAGTGCTCTGCCCACTGCTAGAACCCCAAAAGTGATGTCAAATGGGGGTTACCGTATGGTGTGTCAGCCACATGGGAGTTAATGGACAGAGCAGCTACTTCCACCGGTGGCTAATTAATTGACTAGCTACAGATGGGAGAAAAGACTGCACCAGCTGAGGCAGAAGGGGACTCCCTCGAGGGAGTTCTTCAGCAGTGATGTGTCTGAGGACCAAGCCCCCATGAGGAATGGGATGGAGATGGTGGGGGTCAGGAATGAGGGCCTACAAGAGCTGAGCTGGTGAGCCACACTGCCGAGATCAGTGCACTGGGTCTTACACCTGCAGCAGCGGCAGCTGGTTGGCTTCACGAGGCATCTGCCCACCATATTGCCCGGTTCCTGCTTCTCCTGCCTTGCACCCAGCTTGGGGTTGCAAAGGAACCCAACCTCTTGCCTGATACCCTGTTCACTCCAGCTCCCATCCTTTGTCTTAACCTTCACCTCACGCTCCTGACTATGGCCCCTGACTGTCAGCCCATGCTCGGTCCAACCACTAGGCGAGACTACCCTCATCCCGGTCAACTGACAGCTGGGGAGCAACTAGCATGTATTCCTTCCTCTCCGCCCCTGCAATGCAGGGAGGGCTCTGATTTGCCGAGGCCCATGTTGTCAGGCCCCAGGGAAATTACAACACAGGGGTTGGAGAGCAGCCAGCACAGGCTGGAAGACCACAAGAATGTGGTCTTAAAGGACCAACATAGCCGTAATAGCTGCTTAGGTAGAGGGATGAGAGCTGGGCCCCCTCACATGATGCCAAGTTGGTACCTCAGAGAAGTGCACTGGGTAACTCTGCTCCTTACTCCTACAGGAACATCTCCGTGGACCTGCTTCTCCTGAATGCCTCTCATAGGCTGCATCCTCCTCTGCCGCCGTCTCCTATCCCCTGAGCAGGAAATGCTTCTGGCAATGGTGGCAGCTTCCCCTGCTGCTGTTGCTCCCCCTGGTTGGACAGCAGCACTGGTGGAGGGTGGGAGACGGTCGGGGCAAGAAGGTGGCAGCCTCAGAAAAACGCAGATACAATGAGCAGGTGCATACAGTTGTTTCTGAGCCCTAGCTGGAGGAAAGAAAGTCTCTGAAGCCTAGGGAGACCTGTGATCAACGGCATGTGGCTCATCAGTCCCATTTGCACTGGAATCTCCTTCACCAGTGGCCAGCCCATCAATCCAGACAGAATTACTTCACAGGGGTTGGAAGGGGAAATGTATTTAGGAAAAGGACTGAAATATGTCAGATACAATGGCGCATAGAGCTATGCAGTCGATTTCAGTGCAAGGCCCTCAATATGTTGTTTGTTAAATTTATTTATTCTTTTTTCTGTTCTAATGATGACTGAAGATTCCAACTCACATCAAGACCCCATTGGGCTGTTTGCTCTAAGACCTTCCGTAAGAGACGGTTCCTGGTCTGAAGCACGTGCAGTCTGACTACACAAGACAGACAAAGGATGCAATGCGCAAGTAGAGGGACGGTTGGCAAATGTCATGATAGTCCCACCATCTCATGGCCCTCCTAGAACAGATGCTTTCTATCCCCCGAGATAAACGGTGACATCTGAACAGGTTTCAGTTTAATTTCATACCATGCAGAAAACTACTTCTGCTCAGGGGGATGGCATTTCTTCCTCCTCCTGTTACTGGTGTGAACTATCGTCTTTTGTAACTGGCCTTTTCTGGTGTTACTGTCAGATAGCAGAGTTGTGCTGTACAATTAGATGGTTGTGTTTGTAGCATATCTCGGGGACATGTACCTTATCTAGCTGGAACTGCTGGGCAGTGGGTTTCCCAGGTAACAGGATGGGCATAGTAGGAAATACATTCCTCTAATAGGCTAGAATCGTTGTACTGAATGGTAATGGGAAACAGTGATTTCATGAGGCAATGTAGTAATTAAACCGTGAATTTCCTACATTCCCCTAAAATTAGCGATAGATGGAATTTGCACCTACCTGTGATGGAGGAAGCATGGGTTTTCCCAAACCAGAGGGTCCCTTGAGACTCCCAGAGAAACCGTTTTGCATCTGTCCTGGCTCTGAGCCTGGCAGTTTCAGCAAGTGGATTGGGGCAGTTCCCCGGCTGGAGGAGAAAGGCAGAGAAGTTACAGAAACGCTCCACTGGGTGGTTTTGATTCCATGCCCTTAGCAGCACTGGATTTGTGGTTCCCATGTGGAACGTTGCAGGGCTATTGAGAGTGGGGAGGATCAATATCATGGAGAGGGACTCTCTCGTACAGCTCTTACTAGGGTCTGCTTGAAGGAGGAGAGGGAAAAGCTCGGCTCTTACAGTGTAAATGAGGTTGAATGTTATCCACTAATCCTCCTTGATGCCCAGATGTGATTTACAGCACCCATAGCTAGTTGGGTTGTAAGCTCTCCCACTGCCATGACATTTTAAGGTCCTTCTTTCTAGTATGTTAGGTCTTAATCCAATAGCAAAAGAGTTGTTTATGCAATTTTGCCATGGACATTTCGTACCTAAATCAAAAAGAATAGAGCGTGTTTAATTCAAACAGAAACATTCAGGATTTACGTGGACGTGCTCCAGCATATTGCTGTGTTTTAGGCTTAACTAGCTTCCTTTGAAGAAACCCTATCGAAAATTTCCTGACACTAATAAAACTTGCCATGCACTCGTAGCTGGAGTTCATTCAAATATACATCCAGTAAAGTAGCAATCGGTACCCAGGGCTGTGCTTTCAAAGAGGCGCAAAAAGAGGGACAAGCAGCATGATTGCCAGCCACCATTCATAACTCCTGAATGCACCTAGGAAAGGAAGGGAGCTTCTGACGGAGAAGAAAAGACGCCCGTGAAGCACTTGGCAGTGCGCAAAGATCGTTCTTTATTTTAGCACATGTTCCTTTGTGAAGATAAATATTATTTCGGGACCACTAAATGAATATGGCCAGTGTCCTGCAGTGATGGCATTTTTAATTTAGGAGTGTGGATATTAAAATGCCTGCTGCTTGCAAACATAACCCCCTGCCTCAGTCTTCCTCCCTCCCTCCCCCACCTGCCCTCTATCCCACATCTGCTTTTGAGCAATTTTCAGAGGAAATCTGATTCACCAGCTGCTTAGAGTTTTGCATCAGATGTAGTCTAATGAGTCCTCACCATTCATGTTGAAATGAATAGGAAAGGGGCTTCTGTGGGTTTCAGTGGGAGTTGGTATGAAAGAGAGAGCAGGAGAGTTGAAACAAAGGGTTCCAATCCAATTAAATGGTGCTTGTGCCTAGAACGCTCACTTCTGTTCACTTTTATTCACTCATTCACCTTCTCATGCCACCTTGGAGACTCTCTTTTGTATATCAGCTTTAGCTCTGGATTCTCTCTCACCTATTTTGAATGTCTCTCTAAACCTAAAGGGAAAAAAATCATTAACTTCATGAACTGAGAGAAGAGTTGTGATTGATCAGGGGACGAGAGGCATCGACGTAATCGTATCCTACCAGAATGTTGTTAATTTACCTTTTCTGCTTTTGGACAGTGTGATGTGAAAATCAGGCTGGCAGGGACCGTGTCTTAGCCAGGGATGCAAATCGGAGCACGTATTCTCATTGCACACACAAATACCCAGCGGTCCATCAACTACCATTGGACTGACTCGGGTTGGCCATCCCTATCTTCTAATGTGGGAGTTTTGTGGGGATAGGGTGCTGATTTCTTCTGAGGACCTAATCCAGTGTTCATCTTTCAGATCAAGTCCGTCAAACTCTCTTAGGGCCTTATTCCAAAGGGGGAGCTGTGTTAGCCTCGTTTAGCAAAACAAACAAAGAGTCCTGTGGCTCTTTTAAAGACTAACACATTTATTTATCGCATGAACTTTCATGGGAGAAAATCCCACTTCGTCAGATGCTACGAAGGGCCGTATGTGGCTCTCCATACGTCAGTATGTGAATGCCGAATCTTTATTGTGTTTACCCTCAGAGCAGTCCTGTGGGGGAGGGGAGATCTATTAACCCCATTTTACAGATGGGGAATTAAAGCACAGAGGGGCTAAAGGCCAGGTCCAACATCGCACAGGTAAACTGTAGTAAGCGGGGAATTGACACTGGATCTTCCCTAACCCCTGAACCACCCTTCCTCCCTCCAAACATGAGCCTTGTCCTCATTGCTTTTCCACTGGTTTCTTCTCAGTTTAGGAGTAGCTGGGTTGTCTGTTTTCCACTCGCAGAATAATGTGAGTTATTTTCTTTTTTCTGTCCTCTCCCTTGTCACCGTTCCTCTCATTCTCGCACGTTGTCTCTCTTGCTCCTCATCTTTTCAGAAATTCAGACTGATCCAGCAAAAACAAACAAATCCCAAAGGTGCTTAAATTTAGGCTGATGATTAATCTGACCGGAGTGAAGTGTACTGCCTGCGTGTTGCTCATCTGCCACAGCCTTGGGTGCGTTGCTGGACTGAAGCCTAATGAAACAGCGTTGTCTTTTTGTGGCAATTGTTCTGTTTAGTTAAATTTTAGTAGGTTCTTAGGGGCCTTTAGCATGTGTGCCATGTAAATAACACATCGTTCCCTATTAGTAAAAGTGGTCCCCTAATCTATTTAAGACAATCTATCTTGATTATTGTAAACTGATTGCAGGTTGCTTTGGGATTAGCTGGTTGGTTTTCTTTCCAAATTCGTATTTGTTTTCATAAAGCACAGGAGATTGGGAACACAAATAGATTGATTTTCAATCCTGCTTATCATGGATCCGATCAGAGAACTTTGAAGGAATATATCAAAAAGTTTAGGTTCAAGACACGCGAGTGCAATAACAGCAACATGAGTCTTCATGTCTCTTGTACTGTGCTCCTGATATAAGCTATGAAAGCTAAGCTCATGTGTCTTAGAAAGGGTCCAAAACCTCATTATTCAAATGCAGCCTTGGATTTGGTTTAGCCTGGATTCGTCTGTTCTTTATGCTTTATCATTCTGGAATATCGGCACCACATTTTCAGCCAAGAGGAATGTCTTACTTTGCTGCTAGGTTTTTTAAATGTGTGTGTGTGTTTTAATGCTCAGTACTTTACAGCTACAGAAATGATGTTTCATAATACAGGACTGTGCTATCCGTAACACTCGTGTAGATTTTAATGACTAGTGAAAGAGTTAACATCTCTGTGTGTCTGTGACTTTACGGCTGCCAGATTGGTTGCTGTTTAGAAAAGTCAAAGCTGAACAAACTGGATTTTAGAATCCTAGCTTGGACATTACCATTTTTTACACTCCAATTGCAGTTGGATTCATGGTATTAAGTAAGGCTGGCTTTACAAGCAGAGGAATGAGAATATTAACATGTATGCTCACACATATGCACGTGTCCGTGTATATTATGTTTGAAGGCATTGATGTATTCTACAAACATGTCGACGATCTGCAGTCTTTCACAGACCGCATGAACCTGATGGGCATGTTAGCTAGCCTCCATTCAGACTACATGGGGAAGAAGCAGTTAACTTTTTTCCCTCTGGAGCAGGATACATGGAGGCACTGGAAGCCATCACCCACGGCAGTAGCCCTCATGCAAGGCTTGGGCAGAGGTTGGGCCATATAGACTATGGGATTTCCCTGGGGACTGATTGCAAACACAAGGGCTGGCAAATGGATGGGCTTGCAGGTGTCTGTGTGTGTCTACCTGAATGCCAGAGCTGAACGCAAGCAGGAAGCCAGCAGACAGTGAGATCAGCTCTTGTGAACGTGCCCCAGGAGGAGGCAGAGATGATGTCTTTTGGGGCACAGGGACTGGCTGGGAATGCAGGCTTGGGGGATTGTGAGAAAGGATGCTGCCTTCTCTTTTTCTTCATATTGTGTTCAGGGGAACAGGCCAGAGTGTACATGCTTTGTACGTAAACAGGACTGCGGCAAAGAATATACCTGCTTACATCATCCATTTCTTCCCCTACTGGAAACGACCCAGCAAGGCCCAAAATAATGGCTAACTTCAGAAAAGTAACATGCACACATGTATATGTGTATACCCATCTATTAAGCCGCTTTAGTAATGTGTGTGTGCATGTGTGTATAAAATAGTGTATCTCTTCAGCTTTTCTCTAAAATGTGAACTAAACACGGGTTCACAGTGGTACAAAGGTGTGAGCCTAGATTAGATTTGACACATGGATGGGTGCTGAGGAAGCTGTGATTTGCATATGCAGTAGCAATTTCTGTGCTCAGATAAACTTCCCTGTGTCACATGCTCAGCCCACCACCAATAAGGGTCCCTCAGCATCTCCTCAGAACCCCCAAACTTCTATCCCCAAGGCACCTTCAATTCCCTTCTTCACACCCAGAAAAGAAGAGGGCCTGTTAATTTTGTTTGGGAGAAAAAGGAATACAGGATGTCAGGAAGCAAATTACCTGGCCAGCAGCCCTTCTCCTCTTTAATTGCAAGTGCATGAAACACATCTTGAGTGCTTCCACTGATCTTAGCTGTGGAAGGTTTTGCACAGTTAGTCAAGCCTCGTGTCCGCTAATCAAGGTAGTTTCAGAATGTGCAACCCTCCATTTCACACAGAAGTAGAATGAAAAACAAGTGCCGTGAAAACAGAGTGCAGCGCTGGACGGGTGGGCTGCAGTCAGATTCACTAAGGTATTGTCACTACCCTTGCAATGTGCCGGGTTTCTCCTGAGTATTAGGAAAGCAAAACTTAAAGTACGTGTGGGATATTTGAAAACTAAGGCACTGAATTTTCAGACTTGCGTGTTAAAGTAAGGTCCCTAAATCCTAATCAAGGTGGACCTGTTCTCTGAGGTGCTCATCCCTGGGTAGTTCCCAGTACAGTCAGAGGATGCCATGAGTGCTCAGCCCGCATTTCCTTTGGCACCTCAATCTTAATTCAGGAGTCTAACTTTGGGCACAGAAGTCTGAAAATTTGGGCCTATGTTAAAAAGAAGAGTCACTGAATAAATGACATTTGCAGAGTTTGGAGAAGTCTTTCAATTACCATCACAATGCAGCTGCAATATCTACATCTGACTCTTTGGAGTTCGTATGTCGCTGATAATATTTGCTGTTCTCACTAAGACTCGATTAAATGAGTGTCTAAGACTGACGGGGAGTTTGTCTGTAATGACAAGTGCTTGACTGTAACAGAAAATGATGAGCTGCCCCAGGGAGACATCACCGCCCACTTGAGCGAGATCCATGAAGGTTTTATGACCCGTTTGAATCCTGATCGAGCATCGCTGTCTTGACCCTCAGGGAGCCAATTGTCTGGAATACTTGCTCTGTCAGTCTGAACGATGTGCTTAGAATCTCTCGGAAACCTGTAAGGCTTGATTGTGTGTAATACACACAGTGAATTATCAAAACGGTATAAAGATGGGGAAATATTTTATCACTGAGTATCAGTGTGCCATGGTTAGAAAGCATGCTGTTCTCCTTGTCAAGAAAAATATACTGGGCCTCAGTTTCACCCTTTCTGGAATAAATCATTTCACATCTGACATTTAACATCTGATATCTTCCCTTTAGAGCAAACATGTCTGCTAAGTGTTTACTGAACACAGTTCATCTTTCCTCTTGACAGGCAGATGATCTTTTTTAGGGAGACCTGGAGGAGTAGGTGCAACTCTATAGGAGGCTAGGGAGTTTTCCTGCTTGTGCCAGTCGTGAATTTGGCCTGTTGAGCTACAGTGTCACAGAGCCGTGTAACAGGGTGGCAGGGCGCTTCTGTTGACCCACGCAGTTCGCAGTTAGTGTCCTGGTAGAGCTGCTGACTGCTTTTGGTGGATGGAGTTCCTTAACTCTGCCTGAGATCAAAGGGTCAGTAGGGATGCGTGAAAGTTGATTATTGGAGGGGGCCCTTAGGAGTAGCCAGGCTCCAGGTGGAAGCTCAGGCTAAGATTTATGATTGTTTCTGACGAAGGGGGATTTTCTCCCACGAAAGCTCATGCGATAAATACATTTGTTAGTCTTTATAAGTGCCACAGGACTCCTTATTTGCTTGGCTGACCTAGACTAACACAGCTACTTCCTTTGGAACTTGTTTTTGAGATATCAGTAGAAGCCAGAAACCTGGGAGGCAGTTGAGTTTGGACCCTAACTCAGGGTCCATGAGCTCTGTGGAAGAGCAGGGTAGGGTGTGATTCAGCCCACTGACAGGACGCCCATTTTGTCTTTTGCAGAAAAAATCCCTGTGCCCTTTAATTAAAAAAAAATACAGAAAAATGTTTGCCCATTAAAGCCTGGCCTTCAATGATGGGTACCAGTGATGACTTGAATGTGGTGAAGAGATGCACCCAACACTGTGGCAGATGTCAGAGTTTATCTAAACTTTCCAAACCGTGTGGAACTCAAGAAATGTTTGCCTTGAGTTTAGTGCGATGGCGGAAGAGGAGAGTGCTCTCCTTTTATCTGAATGGGGTTATCCACTCCTAAAAGTTACTCATGATGGCTGGATGGCTCTAGTCTTATGCTCAGGGCTACATTGTGATTGGTCTTTGCTTTATGTGAGTGTAAAAGGCGGGGGGGGGGGAAGGAAGGTGCACAAGGAATCATAGAAACTTAAGACTGGAAGGAACTTTGAGTAGTAATCAAGTCCAGCCCCCTGTGCTGTGGCAGGACCATAATTAGTTTGTGATCCACTATCCTATCAGCCAGACAGTTATTACTCATTTTATATTTGTGCATTTGATTAGTCCCTTCCTAGAGTGAAGTACTTGGCACTTGTCTTTATTGAATATCGTCTTGTTGAATTCAGACGAATTCTCCAATTTGTCAAGGTCATTTTAAACCTGTCTTCCAAAGTGTTTGTAACCCCTCCCAGTTTGGTGTCATCTGCAGATTGTATAAGCAATACACCAAGTCATTAATTAAAATAGTGAATGATACTGTACCCAGAACTGACCCTGCAGGGCTCCACTGCATACACACTCCCAGTTTGATAGCAAACCGTTGATAAGTAGTCTTCTCCTACAGTCTTTCAACCCACCGTAGAGTAAGTTAATCTAGATCACATTTCCCTAGTTTGTTTGTGAGAATGTGATGCAGAACTCTTCCAAAAGCCTTAGTCAAATCAAGACGCATCATGACTCCAGCTTCCCTCCATCCAATCTAGGAAGGAAATTAAATTGCTTTGGCATGATTTGTTCGGTCAAGTCGATGCTGACTATTCCTTATAACCCTATTAGCCTCCAGGTGCTGCAAATTGATTGTTTAATAATTTGCTCTAGTATCTTTCCAGGTATTTAAGGTAAGCTGACTGATCCATAGTTCCTCGGGTCCTCCTTGTTCTCATTTTTAAAGATCAGTAATAAATTTGCCCAGCTCGAGTCTTCAAGTACCTCTCCTGTCTGCAGGACTCCTCAGAGAGAAGTGCTTATGGCTTTGAGATTGCTTCTGCTGGTTCCTTAAGTATCCTATGATGAATTTCATCAGGCCCTAGTGACTTGAACACAAATAATTTATTTAAATATTCTTTAACCTTTTCTTTCCCTATTGCATCTTGCATTCCTTCCTGCCTGGTTGTCAATATTAATTGTGTTGAATATCTGGTCACCATTCACCTTTTTAGTGAAAACTGAAGCAAAATAGGTCTTAGCTTTCTTGATGCCAATCAGTTATTCGCTCTCCTTTCCCACTACATAGAGGACCTACACTTTCTTTCATTTTTATCTTGCTCTTAATATATGCAAAGGACTTCTTATTGGCTTTATGTTCCTTGCCAAAATTAACTCATTTTGTGCATTAGCCTGATTGTATCCCTACACTTGAGTTGTTCTTTTTTATTCACTGTATCAATTTGACCATGTTTTCACTTTCTGTAGAATTCCTCTGTGATTTTTCAAGTCATTAAAAAGCTCCCCATGAAACCATATTGGCCTCTTACTGTTCTTTCTATCTTTGTGTTGGAATAGTTTGCAAATGTGCCAGCTCTCCTGAACACCTCCTTCCCTTAGATTTTCCTCCCAGGAGACCTTGCCCACCAGTTCTTTGAGTTTCTTAGTCTGCTTTTTTTGAATTCCATTATCCTTATTCTGACACTCAGACTCCTTCCATTCCTTAGAATCGTGAAATCTTCAGTTCATGACCAGTGTCACCCAAATTGCCCTTCACCTTCAAATTTGCTATCATTTCCTCCCTGGTGGTCAGAATCAAGTCTAAAATGGCTGTACCCGGTCTTCCTCCACTTTCTAGAACAAAACCAATGTCCCAGAACTTCCACCCTCGCCTCTCTGCCAAAAGGCCAGTCACAATCACAGGACTTGTTCCTAGCGCTCTGTGGGTTGCTAGCTTCCCAAAAGGCAGTGAATGAAGGGTGGCAGCATTAGAAATGTATACATGAGAAACTATTGTTCGTGTACTCTTTGAAGTTGAATTAGTATATGTTTGCAGAGAGGAAGAGTGGAAGGTGGACTTCCTATTGTAAGTTGCTCAAAATTTTTAAACAACTTATACACACTAAAAGAATCCCTGTTACTGTTTACCTTGGTTTATAAATCCATCAAGGCCAGCTAATCTTTCCTGTTATTGTTACTGAAGCAATTGAAAAGTGATTTGTTTTTTTCTGTTCATGCAAAGATTGTCTCAGTTTGGAATAGTTCTGGTTTCTATATTATATTTTGTTATAAGAAAAGTGTGGTGGGGTGTATATATTTATATGCAGATATTGTTGCTGTTGGCAGCTTTTTTGTTTAAGCAACTGACTAGCATACATATCTAAAAACTATGTTTAAAAAAAGCTCATTAAATGTTAAAAAGGTTAGATAAATTAAAGGAAAAACTAGTAGAATTCTTGTATAACTAGGTACAAGAGAACATCAATATTGCTCATTGAATAGTCTATTCTAATTTGAAAAGAACAACTATTTGTCATGGTTTCTGTCCTTCAGCTGGCAGTTATCTAATTAAATGCATATGAAATTCTAAAGCCTTTACTGAGGGACAGTAATTTTCCTTGGTTGTTTTTAAAGTCACCAAGATGAAAGAAGAATTACGTTGAACAGATATGGATGGATTCCTCCATTGTGCATTAAGGTCTTGAATTGACTAATCATCCCATGGTTATTAATCAATGTGTTATCTTCTAATTCGAAATTAAAAGTTTTATTCTCATTTATTGCTGACTCTAGGTAACGATACTTCCAACCCTTGATTTCCATGACACTATGGTATACTGCAAAATACAACTAAACTAATCAGAAAGATTTTTTTTTTCAATGTATTATATTTACATTATTTGTTGGCACAGTACATTTCAGTCTAGAGACATTTCATAGTATGCCATGTTATGAAGCATGCACCTTATTCAGTTTGTGTTACATATTTATATATACACACACCGCGTGTGTGTGTCTTCGCATTGTCTTCAACTCAGCACACACATACAAACAAAATGGGTGCACGCCACCATTTTGAAAAGTACAAGAAGTTCCAGAGAGAGTCTTTCTTGAAAAGAAGATGTCACTGAATGTGCTAGAGTAATTCATAATGGTTCATTCTGTAAGAGTGCCTGCCCCTCTCTATGTATGTAACATCTAACGTAAGTGCGCGCTTGTGTACAATGAATAACGTTATGGAGACTGAGCTATGGAAGAGATCTAAATAATCTATGCACACAAGACTCTAGATGACTGTGCAGTGAAACATGCTGCTCCCATCTCCTCCCTGGTTGCTGAGCTCTCTGCTCACTCCTGGGTGGCCAGTCTACAGCCCAGTGGAGTTTTTCTGCCTGACATCTCTGAGATACGCATTTCTTATCCATCCACAAAAACTTTCATTCAGGAGCTCGTCTTCTTGCATCTCAGTTACTGCAACATCCTTTTCTCTGGCTTTGAAAAATGTGCTCTAGCTCTAGTCATAACCATTCACAATGTTGCCGAAAAGATCATTTTCCTAGCCCATCATTTGACCATGTCACCCTTATCTTTGCATTCCTTCACTGGCTCCCTCTTCCTCACTGAAACAAACATGGACTATTTGTCTTTATTATCCAGTCCCTTCATGACCTATAAAAACCTAATGGCCATAGAGGGTCAGAACTATTGGTCCGTCCAGATTAGTATACTGTTTTCTGACAGTGGCCAGTACCAGGTGCTTTAGAGGGAATGAATAGAACATGGCAATTATCCAGTGATTGATTCCCCATTGTCCAGTCCTAGTTTTTGACAGTAAGAAAAATAGGGACACCCAAAGCACATGATTGCATCCTTGACCGTCTCTCTAGGACTATACACAATGGCTCAAAGATCTCTTTCATGAGCTAATTTAAAGCCCGTCATTTTGTATGTATAGTTGGTATTAAGTTTTCCAACGAGCATTACTTTGTATTTATCAACACTGAATTTCATCTGTCATTATCTTTCCCAGTTACCCAATTTTGTGGGATTTCTTTTTAACTCTTTTTAGTCAGATTTCAACCTAACTACTTTTGGGTAATTTTGTAATATATGAAAACTTTGCCACCTCTACTGTTTACTCATTTTTCTAGATCATTTATGAATATGTTGAACAGCACTGGTCCCAGTACAAATCCTTGGGGGCCCTGCTTTTGACCTCTCTCCACTGTGAAAACTCTTTATTCTTACTCTTTGATTCTTTGATCCTTCTTATCCCATGACTGCCTAATTTGTATAAGAGCCTTTGTTGAGGGAGTTTGTCAAAGACTTTCTGAAAGTCCAAATGTATACTCTTGTCCACATGTTTGTTGATCCCCTCAAAGAATTCTAGTGGATTGGTGAGACGTGACTTTCTTTTACAAAAATCATGTAGACCCTTCTTTAACAAATCATGTTTATTTTTGTGTCTGATAATTCTGTTCCTTTTTTCAACCAGTTTGCCTGGTATTGAAGTTAGGCTGACTGGCCTGCAATTGCCAGGATGGCCTCTGGAACCTCTTTTAAATTGGCCTTACATTTGCTATCCTCCAGTCATCTCATACAGAGACTGTTTTTAAGCAGCAGGTTACATACCAAAGTTAATAGTTGTGCAGTTTCATCTATGAATTCCTTCTCAAAGGCCTTTTTGTCTCTAGCTGCTTCTTTTACTCTCTTGTTTAGCCATAGTGCCTTTTTTTTTTTTTGGTTCTATTTTTTTGAAAAAAAATGGGGTATGCATATAATTTGAGGCTCTATTATGGTGTTTTTAAAAGCTTCCATGAAGCTTGAAGGCATTTTACTTTTGTGATGGTTCCTTTTAATTTCTATTGAACCAGTCACCCTATTTTTGGGTAGTTTTCCTTTTTGAAGTCAAATGGTAGTGTAGTTGCTTTCTTTAGTGTTTTCTCCCCTTACAAAGATGTCAGTTTTAGTTACATTATGGCCGCGAACACCAAGCAGTTTAGGAATATTTACCTCTTGGACCAGATCCTAAATCAAGCATTGCCTTTCCCTTTGTGGGTTCCAGGACTAGTTGCTCTAAGAAGCAATCAGCATTAATGGTGTCTGTAAATATTATCTCTGCATCCCATCCTGTGGTGACATATTTCCAGTCAGTATGGGGATAGTTGAAATCCCCCATTATTATTGGATTTCCTGTTTTTAACATCATTGCACCAAATGTCTGTGATGCCTATCATATCAATATTCTCATTTACTATCAGGCACTCAAGTTAACTAATCTTAATAATGAAATTTCTTGCAGTTGTATACAATCCCTCCTCCAACTGATCCATGATGCCAATCTTCATCAACCACTTGTTATATTTTCAGACAATCACCTTCGTATTTCTCTCAGGCTGCCCTCCATGCTTGGGAGAAGCTTCCCATATTGTGGTTCTTTTTAAACGTATGGAAATCAATTCCTTATCCCGCTTCAGAAACCTCTTTAAATCTCCTTTGCCAAGTTGCTGACCCAAAAAAACTGGATGACAGCTAGGCTGCTGGTGTGTTGAGACCATTGCCTGTATTTATTTTTACCTGAAATCATCAAGGTAAAGAAGTCTAGACCTTTAAATAATGATAATGAAAAGTTCAGGGGATAAGATTGGCTTGTTTTCTGCTCTGCTAGATACTTTGGTTTTAATTTATCATTTAAAACAAAAAAACAACTTGCAAAAGATTCTGAAAAACTCCTTTAAATGCAATGTCCTGGTTTAAAGACTAAGATTAAGTGCTGCTTTTAACTCTAAATATCTTTTTGTGAACATGGAGTAATTTATCGCTACTCCAGATTATTCTGGTATTGAACTTGTTTCATTTCTAGATAACACTGTTGTTTATAAACTCCTAGTCTTTTGTATTCGCCTGTGTAAGAGTCATATTCAAATGGAACCGAAGAGTTAAGAGCTTGTTCTGATATTTGGTTTTCTTAGCTTGAAGACCCATTTTCTTCCTCTCTTCGTGTTTAAACGAGGAAGAGACATTCAAAAAGTTTCCTCACAGGTGGTGGTTGTGCACTGGGACTGAACAAAAGGACATCTTAGAGCTGCAGGATTCACCATATGTCATTAATGCTGGGTATTGAATTAAAAAATAAAGCCACTGTTGTATTTGGGTAAGGGCTAGCGGGAACAATTCAATATGCATAAATCAAAAAATGGAAAACAAACAACCCCCCCCCCCGACCTTTGTGTGTCTTGTAGAGATCCATAGTATGTACTTTATTGGTTAGCAGGTTAACCTGAGGTACTGCAGTGATTAATCAGTAATTTCCTGTAATTAATTCACAGAAGGTGGTCATACTTGCTCCACTGACTTCAGTGGAGTTTGGCCCACATATGTAGAAAAAGCTTCAAATGCAAAAAAATCTAAAAAGAGAAAAAAAGAGAAATGCCTACAGTATCCGAATTGTGCTCTCTTAGAATCTACAATGACCTAAGGAGATTTAATTATGTTTTATACATCTAAGTTTACACTGAACTCCAGTGTATAGTTCATGATCTGAAAAATGTTAGAGGAGGACAAATGTAGGGCGTAGGAAATCAAACTCTTTTAAATTTGTCCTTGTATATTTGGCCCATTATGACTTATTGCACATCTTTATTTATTGTTTCCTAGCTATGTATATTGTCATGAAAGTGACATTGTACTTGGAAAGCTCCCATCAGGCAAAGTCAACCCCTAAAATAAGTGTTATAATAAATATGCAGAATTGTCACTCTTTACATTAGCCCAAAGGTTTTGTATAGCTTTAGGATATATGCAGTAAGCTAACGATAAAAATAGAAGCTTGACAGTAGGAATGAATGTGTGTGTCAAAATAATATTACTCTTTCTGGGAGGATGGCAGAAAAAATGACACTACATCCACCAGCATGATTTTTATAGATCTGCCTCTTTGCCAGATGTCACCTTTTATAAACTACTTTATAAAAACATGACAGCACAGTGCAGCAGTGTGTTTACAGCTTGGTAAACTTTTGTAATAAAGTTAGAATTGGCGGAAAATTAAAGCTTTAGAACGTTGTCATTAAGCATTTGGGAAGCTTGTACTGGTTTAAAAAGTAAAGTATGAAATACTCAATATGCAGAACAAGTCAGTGGTAGTAAATGGCCCTTTTGAAGTGCATTCGTCTTCTGGTAATATTTATCAGTGAGCCATATAATAACCTAGTCAAATATATTTCTGGTGTTTTAGAGAATAAAGTTTGCACTCCTTCGAATCTGAACACTCCCACAAACAAAATATACAATGATATGTTTCCAGAGAGGACTAAGAGAATTGACAGGATTATGCTATAAATATCTCCCAAGCAGGCCATTGTTATACTATCTAGGAAAAGGCTGGGTTTTACCCTCAGTGGCAGAATGCGACACATAATTCAAGCTCTCATGACATACCTACTTGACATGAGTCTGTTGGCCTAGAAATTAGACAGGAATGGTATCCTGCCCTTTCCGAAATGTTACACGTCTCAGGGACTGGAAGAACATAGACATTGCCAGACCAGATAGAATAATGGCCCCCTAAGTCCAGCATCCTGAGCACTGCCAGCTGCCTGATGCTCCAAGAAAGGCAAAGTTCTCCCCTTCCCCCCAAGCCCACTCTGCAGTGCACTACATAAGGGAAAAACCATTCCAGATCCTTGCAATGCCTTGCTGAAATCCTTTAAGGAAGAGCTTATCCCTATGTTATGTGGACCACACAAAATTCCTGCTGCCTCTCAGAGAATGCCCACTTACATCTCCTTTCCTCCTTCTCTACTTGGGAAAACATTTACAAATACTGTAGTACGCTATGTATATGGATGGTCAAGTGGGGCCAATTGCAAATGGTTGCTGTTCTGCTCTGTGGTCCAGATGGAGAGCTGTGGTGACTTGGCATTTCTGAGAGAAGAAAATGGAGTGGAATCCTGGATGGACATCCCTGAGCTCCTGTTTGACTTTACCATGAAGCATTAGGGCCTGGAGGAATGGAAAAATGGCTGGTGAATGGAACCTGCAATCACTCAGCTTTGAGTATCTGCCTCTGCGCATCTCTTAGGAAGTGGATATTTCTGCTGCCTGATGCACCACACTGGAATGAAGTAGAAGTACATTGCCTGCTGCTTAGGTATTTCCAAAACCAATAAATAGACATTCAGAATAGCAAAAGAATGGCAAATAAAACATTATGCTCATACTAGTCTTAAAAAATCACCATCTTGATGGCTATATTTGTAGCACCTAGCCTTTCCCAGTTCCCATCCTCACCCTCGCCATGGTACAGCCATATGCACAGGTTTCTTTATCCGGAAATCAGAGTGCCATCTTGTGTTTTGAACTGTGTAGCTTTGCTTTACATGGAAGAAAACAATCACACAAATAGGAATGACCCAAGTAAGGTCCAAAAGGCTGTCTCCCTATTCCTTCTAAAGCTTTCTGACCCATTCTGGGTCCCGCTTATTTATTCTGAGAACTAGCAGTGCATTGATGCTGCTGAATTAACTAAACTTTCAGCAGACCTTTACTCTGGGAATTTGGTATGAAGAAGTGTCATGTGAAACCATCATTAATTTTGTGAGAAGCAGCCATCACAACTTGTCCCTACGCCACCTAAAATGTGCCCCTCTAATCATGAGAGCACTTACATTTCATGCCAGGAAAGGTATTACATTAGCTTGGGCTTGAGACCAGATTATACGACACTGCTTGTTTCGGTGGGAAGACTGTGGCATAGCCTGGCGTGGCATTTTGTGTGTGCCGATGTGCGTGCACACACAGGTTCTCATCTGCTTTTCTTGTACTGCAAGACCAGCAGGGAGGATACTTGATCTATTGCATGGCTCACTGGAACAACGCTCCTTGGAACTAATAATGCTTCACAGCTAATGCGTTTTCCTCCATAGTTCTGAAGGCCCTTTAGTATGAGTGTCTCTTCCTCTATTTCACACCAGGGGAGACCGAGGCTCATAGAAATCAAGTGACAGAGCAGGTCAGGGCAGGTGATTTGTTTCAAAGGGAGTGCAAACATAAAAGCAGATGCTTTATCTAGATAGGAGGTGGCTTAGTCTGTGAGTAGCAGAGTCATGGACTTCCCCTCAGTGAAGCAGAGACCTCTACGGCCCATCCATGTGAAGCCTGCACTCATGAGAAATTGGAAGGGTACAAGATGTATCACGCTATGTGACCTGTGGCCAGGGCAAAAAGGAAAACTTTTCAAGGTATATTTTAGTGGGTCTGGGTGTAGGTCTATTTCTTTAAAACCTTCTGCAACATTAAAAAATACTTGCTACTAGGAAAAGTTTATTGTTAACTGTTGGTCATTAAGAGCTGCAGAAAAGCTTTAGGCAAAAAGCTAATGATTATTTAGGGCACTTAGGCTATGTCTACACTGGCAATTTAAGTCGACTTAAATTAAGCCACATCCACACTAGGCTTTCATTAAGTTGATTTAAGAAATTCCTTAAGTCGACTTAATGAAAGCTTATGTCAACTTTATAACTACCACTCATTAGGTCAACTTGAGCCCCCTTAGGTTGTCCTAACCCTTCCTTACGTCGACCTAAGCCCAGTGTGGACTTATAAGTTCACTTTGTTAAGTCGACCTAAGGCCAGTTAGTTCAACTTAACAAAGTAGACTAAGTTGACTTAAAGTGTTGCCATTTGTTAAGTCAACTTTAATAAGGTCGATTTTAAGTCGACTTAAAGTTGACCTTGTTAAAGTCGACTTAACAAAAGTTGACAACTTTTCTAGTGTAGAGATAGCCTTAGTGTTTACTATGAACTGGTCTTACTGTTGAGACCCAAGTAACATAAAACACCTGAGACAATCCAGTGGCCTTCTAGAAGTACTGTTTTTCCCACTCCAAGACTGGAATGTAGAGTGCATACACTCCGAAAGACTATGCGTTGTGTAAGCTGGGAGGCTGATCCCTTGCTGTAGATGTCAGGTAGAAGGCATCACAGTTAACGCATCTGTGTGGTTAAAAACTGAGAGAAGGAATGGGGAACTGGACTGGAAGGTAAGTGTTCCGGTCACAGAGGATCTGAAGAATTACTGACTTGGCTGAGAAAAGAAAGGAAGAAGCAGGAAAAAATGTCTCTGTTTACAGACCTCCTGCAGTGTTACAAACTACAGTGATAGCAAGAGATGGTCACTCCAAGCCTTAGAAGTGTCCAAAGAATTGAAATTAATTCATTACAATAATATTTCTGAATGGTTTTTCATATTACCTGTTTCATCAGAATGGTCACAGTTATAGATTAGACAATTACAGATGATATAATTTGCTCAAAATTGTAAAATGCTACCCTATTGTGGTTTTTGTCATTGGATTGAGGTATAATAAGAAATAAAATACACCACATACAGTCTAACCTTGGGAGCCCAAACTAAGGTGAAATTCTTGATTGTTTTAATGCTTAGATTTAAAACATTGACTCAATTTGGTTTTAATTGGGTTATTAACTTGTTAATCTCTTGATTGTGTGTTTCATTCATTGTTACTTTAGTGGTTTTGTTTTGGCACAGGTGTGATTTCTTCTTTTGTAGAACATAAAGCTATGTATTAGATGACAGTGATTGGGTCTTTTCTGCAGTAGGACCACACTAATTATATTTTACTATATGAAAGAACCTCAATATTGAGGAGGGTATTTTTTCTTTTCATCCCTGTTTAGCATTGTGTTCTTTTGTGTTTGCTCTTTATTTTGTGGTTGGGGAATGGGTCATAGAGTTTTTGAGTATCTGCAAGCATTTTGTCCATCTTTGTAATTCATATTTTAATATATTTTGCTGTCCTTTCTGGAGGACTTCGGGCAGAAGAGTCTAAAACATTACAATTGTTGTTAAACGTCTTAAACTTCAATTTTGTGCTTTAGTGTGCCACCAAAAAGCTTCATGATCATGTAATTTCTAGGCAAATTGACATAGTTTAGAAATATTTCTGTGAAATTCTGTGTTCTTATAGCTATTACAGAAAAATGTATTCCAAATGTGTTTTCCGCTTGTGAAAATAACTATTCAAATGATTGATAGTAGCACTTGAGCATCGCTGCCCTATTTTGCTCTAGCACATAGTTTTTTTCTACCTTTTCCCCTGTTCTGTTGGTGTTGCTTTGAACACAAAAGCCAGTTGCAGTGCGATAAAAATTCTTTGTACAAAAAGGTCACATTCTTTATGCATGAGTCCAAAGGGACAGAGTTACCCAAAATCACTCATTTGTTTGTTTAGTTCTTACACATTTTTAAAGGTAAAATCATGTAATTTTTATGAGCAGGATTGAAACTAAATTTCTGCAGCACCAAGCATGTCATGGGCTTGGAGGTTTATGGGTTACGTAGCTACTTCCTGTGTTGTATACTTGAGTCTGGTTCTGCTGTTTAATATTAAAATTTACTCACACCCGCTCAACTGTTCCATAGCACAGTAAACATGTTAATTCACTACAAACCTGCTCTTCAGTGAAACTCACACCCAGCGCATAGGGAAAAGGGTGTGTATTCCTAGATACCACACTTCCTTTTTATGTGGGTCTGTTGGGCCCCAAAGATGCTCCTCCCCCCTTTTCAGGCAACTCCTATTGCCCTGTCCAGGAGGATGAGGTCTCCAACATAGACTGGAAACGTCTCAGGTGTGCGAAAGTGGGCAGATCGATTCAGTTTACATCCAGATAGGGAGCCAAAACTGACCTCCCCAAACCTTCGGGGCCACATTCACCTCCTGGTTTATGTCAGTCACTCCCTGAACAGACTGCACAGGCGATTCCTACTGGTTCTGCTGCAACAGATATTTTGTTCTCCTCAGATCATTTCATAATTTCCCCCTTTGTTGTCTGTTGAACTCCTTTGCCTTCAACAGTTCCTGGGAAAGCACAAAGTGAAGTTGGGAAATGGAATTGCAAGAGATCCACTCAGACCTGTGATATGGCTGTTATCTGCTTTCAAAACAATACTTAGTTTATTGCTCTTTCCTTTAAGGCATTTAAATGGAATTGAGATTTCTCAGCTATCCTGCAAGTCCAGATTGTTTTCTTGTATATTGTCGTTTTCTAATTTATTTATTCTGGCATTCTTCTTATTAAAAAAAAAATCTGACGTACATTAAAAAATAAAAACTTCATGATCAATTCTAAAATATGGGTTAAACCACAAAATATTAATGCATCCCTGGAATGCCCTGAACCATCAGGTGTAAAATATTTCAGCCAAATGTCAGATGCATATGTGAGGATTCCTGCTACACTTTCCGTGGTTAGGAGGGTATTGTCACATTCTGGGGTGCAATCCAGGCCAGCGCGGGGCACCTGCAGTGCCCACAAAGTTTTGCTCTTGTAGCTCTCAAGCAGGGCTCCTCATGGCCTAGGAGCTAAGGAGCTGTTCAGTTGCTGCCCAAACTCTGGAATCGTCAGCAAGCACCCGTCCACTAGCCCTGGGTCCAACTGGAGAACACTCCCAGGCCTGAATTTCCCTGCATAGGCGGTCAGGTTTTCACACCCATTGCCCAGTGCTTTTTTTTTTGTTTTTTAAAAGGTGTTGGTACTCGTATCTTGATAGTAAATTTGAAAAATGCCTCTCTCGCTCCTCTTCTTCCTGCACCATCCTTCTTTCTCCAGCAGCGCACTCCTTTCCCCTGCTGACCCCACCCCCCATCTGGGCAGCGGGGCCGGCAAAAAAGGTGCCAGCACTCCGTCCGCCTGCATCCCGTCACAGATACTGCACTGCAATGCCCGGAAGGAGTGAGTATTCCAGAGTTTGCTACTTTAACTGGAGTTGCCACATAGTTTAGTTGAAACCCAGCACTGGATTAGTGTAGAGTACAAAATAAAACAAAAGAAGGCAGGATCTGAAGTGAATAGACATAAAAGAGAGACAGTTAGACTTGGTTACAAGCAACTAAAAGTGAAAATATGCATCTAAACTGAATCTAGCAGGTTTTGATTCAAAGCTGTGTTTAAGATGGCCTTCCTCCCCGGCAGTCTTCCCAGGGCTGCCAACCATCTGTTAAAAAGTATGCACATTTACTGCTGTTCGCAAGCCTGTAATTAAAAGAAAATGTCTGAAAAATCTCTCCCTCATTTGGTCAACAACGTGGAGAGGAGCAGAGCCAGGGGCAGCCGCTCCAGCGCAGTGAGTGGAGCAGTTGGATGCTGCCTCCCGGGTCCTAGTGCTGGAAGATTTCCATTTCTATGTATGCTGCGCTGCCCAGCGTACAGAGAAGTGGAAGTTTTTCAGCACTACGGCCCAGGAGGCAGCATCCAACTGCAGCGTGGCACTCCAACACCGCGGAGGAACAGATGCTAGAATGGGGCACTCCAACACCGCGGAGGAACAGACGCTAGAATGGGCACTCCAACACCGCGGAGGAACAGACGCTAGAATGGGGCACTCC
>ML685770.1:26108681-26153597 GCA_007922175.1 Pelusios castaneus
GGAGGAACAGACGCTAGAATGGGGCACTCCAACACCGTGAGGAGGGTGAGTTGGGGGGGCCCTTTGTGCAGCTGACTGCTGCCTTTGTGCACCACGTTGAGCCCGTCTTCGTGGCCTGAGTCACAGGGCCTCCAGAAAGCCTGGCTGAGCACCAGCAGGGCACAGGTAAGAAAGATGTGCAGAGGGTCCCTCTGTGCTCCCTGTGGGGATGTGAGAGACATTGCGCCTGTAGCTCCCAATCCTGCCTGTGGTGGGATCCTTGTTTCTCCTCCCCAGTGCCTTCCCCATCGCTTCCCACCGTCCTCTGGCCCAGCATTTCTGCCTTCATCCACCTCCTGCCCCTTGCCCCATTTCCCCCTCGACCCTTCCCATCTCCCCAGCCAGGCAGCCCTGCCTTTCCTCTGCTGCTCAGATTATGACAAATGATTCTATTATTGTAACATTATTGTATTCTTTATGGCATTTTTAGTTTACTGTGTCAGTAAAAAAAAAAACCCTCAACTTCAGATCTTCATGTCAGTAAAAGCTAAAGTGCCAGGTTGGTCACCTGAGTTTGCCCCCAAGATGATAAGTGACCCTTTTGCTGGTCAGGATCTCTCAGAGGCCCCAAAGTGGTGGTACGTTTTTTTTCTTTTTAAGTGAAAGAGATGGAACTTCTTGTTCTCTGCCCCTTTCTGTTATAATGCACTGAACATATGAGGTGGATTACTTTGAAGAGTAACCTCCAGAAGAAGGTTTATTCAAGCAAAAGGTGCTGGTATGGAGGCCTGAGGCGAAGGAGGTTCCAGGCCCCTTCTTCCTCCATGTGTGTTTGCTGAAATCCAGATCGTTCTGTTTCCTGCCGTTTCCTCCCATTGCTGTCTCAAGGACCGTTTCCTACCTTGTATAAACGACAGTAAACACATGTTCTTTTGCTTATGATAGGCCTATTTAACCACTTTTGCACAGGCAGGGCTGTCTAGTTTTGAACATGTGACAACATTCATAACTTCATATAGTTTTCACCATGATATTATTGACCAGCGAGTTATTAGTTCTCAAAAAATCCCACACTGGATATATTTTGTACAAAGATTATCACAAAAGTATGTAGGGTGTGAAGATGGTGCTTTAAGCCCCAGCTGTGTCTGGATATCTGCCAGATTTGAGGAGGAAGATTTGATAGCAGAGAAAGGGGAAAAGGAGGTCTGAAAAGAATCCACGCTTTCTGGAATCAGATTAATTCCAGAAATAAAAACTGCCTAAAGGTCTTTGTTACCTTTCAGACATTTCTATAGCCAAAGCACACTAGCAGTCTCGATGTTATAGGATTGCTCTCCTTGTTCATGGCAGGACTCATAAACAAAGTAATTTCTGTCTTCAGCTTTTTATAAACAAAATGTTGGGAAAGCGAGCTATTCTCTTTGGCCAACAGAAGTGGATGTTTGAGATTTAACATTGGCTTTTTTCAGTACACCTTTGAGAGTCGTGTGCCAGAAAGTTAATAATAGAACTCTTTGGGGAGAATGTTCCTGATTGAAGAGAAAATATTCCGACTTGGATTGTCTATCTGCTTGACTTCTCCTGTAATTAGAAAACCTACCCTAAGATCACTGGAAATTCTGTTACCAGCATTTAATTTAGAATTTAAACTGGAGCCTGTGTGACACCATGTGACACTGAAAAACTCACTTTATGTTGTTTTTCTTTTTCGGGTTTTGCAAATATTTAATATATCGATGGAAATAGGGTGGCTGTGTGAATGAAAAGACAAAAGGCAGAATGATGCGCCCCGTTTGCCCTGCTACAGCAGCATAGCTCTAGCTGATGGAGATAAGGCCTCTTTGTGTGCTATTAAAATTTACTGGTGTTTTTTGTTTGTTTGTTTTTAATCTTTGGCATCAGCACACTGGTCTTATTTTCATGACATTTCCCTGAAAAAATCTTTTATCCTTCAAGTAAAAGAAGTCCTATAAATCATTACTGTTTACAGTTGGAAAATTTGAGTGTCTTGGTACTTTTGTTTCTTTCTACAATAGTTTCATTCGAGTGCGATTTCTCGTTAAGAAACGTCTATGCACAAGATAAAGTACTGATGTCAATTAACTTGATTTTAGCAACTCTCAATGAGTGTAGCAGCATATAAATGTTTTAAAAGTCCAGCTGTATCTGTCCCTTATTATGTCACGTCTACGCACAGTATATCTTTTCTGGAAGAGACCAGCTACTTTGAATTCTGGTGGTTCCTAACAGTGGGTGTGTTAACAGTGGATATCAAAACTATTCACTATGACCTTTCAAAGAAATGAATTTCTGACCTCCGTATTCCATACTTTAAAAACACCAATTTGGTATTGGCCTGCAAGTTTGTTGCGTAAATACCTTCTGTCCCATTTTTGTGGATTGCTGACTCCATTGTACAGAGGTTGTAATTGGTTTCTAGTGAGCTAAAGCCCTTTGAACTCAATGAGTTATTCCACTGACTTTTCTGGTTGTTGGATAAAGCCCGGTTTGTCAGCGACACCCTAAATTAAGATCATCTCTTTTACATCAGCATTAGAGATATGAACAATTTCTCCAACCTCACAGTCTTATTGGTCAGCTGTTCTAACCCGTTGATTCAGATCTTTTGTGGACTCTGCAGAACAATTGGAGAAGTTATTACTTTGCTGTGGTCAGAAGTGTCATTTTTTGAAATGTATCTTTGGCTGGACATGAAAAGGAGTGCGGTAGAGGAGCTTTCTGGCTGGCTGGCTAACAGAGCATGATTGGTAGCGCACTAAAGGTAATATAGGTACAGAAAGCAACAAACAATGGCCCAAGCTAGCTGCACTGAGTACAAACCCACCTGGACACGTGGGTCCAGGCACGGCCTGGCTAGCCTGTGCCACATTCACAGAGTCCTGTGCTCTTATAGCGATGCGACTCTTTTTAGTGCTCTATTGCAATGAGAGCGGGCGTGGGTTCGGAACCACACCCCCATCTCCAAGTGTTGCCGTAACTTCCCTTAAGGCATCTTCTTAACTAACATGACCTTCCCAAAGTCGTGCTGCTTCGGGTTGGAGCATGCCAGGTCTCTCGGTCCATCCTTGCTTTTCATCCGTGGTCTGGAACATGTCACACTTCCAGATTCCCCCTGGTGCCAGTGAGCTGTGAGAGAGCGCAGGCCCCTCCATCCATTTAAATGGGGATCACAGTCATTACTCTGACAGAAAAATCAAATGTCTTGGCTTTCCTAATAGACTGTTAATCAGAGTTCCTTTTAGAAACCGCAGCAGAATTGAAATAGCAGCAACTGAATCTGGCCACCTGCAATCATATAAAATCTTTGTATAGAGATGGGGGGGGGGTAATATCTTTTACTGGTCCAACTTCTGTCGGTGAGAGAGACAAGCTCAGATTGACCTAACGCAGAGGAGGAAAGTCCTTTTACAGCTGTCCATCCTTGGCTGTCCATCCGTGTATAGAACTCTCTTTTGACGCGAGGAAGGGTTTCATGTGCTAATCATGGGCAGCATATGGCCTATTGTATTGAAATGGTCAGTTCCTGAGGTGCAATATAAAAAAGCCACTTTACTTTAAAGTGTTTTGTCAGACAAACTCACTTTAGAGATAATACCGTTGGAGAAACATTTCCCTGGAATCTCTGGAGAAGAACACAGCTGTCTGGGTGGGACACTTCCTCTCTTGAAGCTAAAAGACTTTGAAACATCCCTTTCTTAGCAAAGTTAATTCTTAGTTTGTTTCTAATTAATTGTGTACTGTTGCCTGACAGAACATAATAGAAGTACAAAGCAATCACTTAGAACAGGAAACAACTGTCAGTGAATACACTAATGAATCATGTTTACCAAAGGTGAAACAGCTAAGGCTTTGAGCAGAAAAGGATTAAATGCAGAGCCTGTCTGCTCATCAGATTCAGGCTCTTAGACTGCAGCTCTTATTTATTTTAATTTTCAGAGCTGGTTCCTGATTGGCAAATGCTACTGCAATACGGACACATCTTTTAATGATGAAATCTCACCCCTCTGGCTAAGAAAGCCTGTCATTAGTGGTAACATCAGAAGTATCTGAGGCTATATTAGGGCTTGATTCTGCAAACACAGAGACGTGCAAGTTGACTCATGGAAATAGTCCCTCTGGGTTTGGTTGGATGACTGACATAAGTAAACTTCCTCGCTTGTGTAACTGGTTGGCAGAGCAGGTCCCCAAAAAATAAGCCTTATCTTACCTTTGCGGTGTTGGTGACATATAGGTGTAATATCTACAGAAAAAGGACTGACACTCAGACACTTTTTGTTGTTTCTTTGTATTATGGCTTCAGCTAGGTGTTATGTACAAACACATAATGAGAGAGCCCTTGCCCCAAATGGCTTCTGACCTACATAGACAAGGCAGACAAAAGGAGGGAGGGGAAACAGAGGCACAGAGCGGTGAAATGACTTGCTTGGAGTCACAGAACCAGTCAGTGGCGGAGCTGGCAATGAAATCCTGGGTCTGCATACATGCTGGACTGTGTTGTCTCTTTCATCCGCACTTGCCCTGGCTCAGGAGTCACTGTGGGCTTTAATAGGCAAACAGGCAGTCAGAGCTTTCTTGAGAGGGTGAATGGTGTTGTTCCTTTCCCTCATAAATCCCAACCAAATCCATCTGCATTTCTGAGGGCACTCACATGTGCCAGTTTGACCCCTGGCAATTCAGTGTATTGTACCATGTTTCAGGAGCCCCTATTTCAGTCTGTAATGCGTTGGTCAGCGGCATTTGCCCTGAATTAGATATGTTTACCTGTTCAGAATAGCATGATGAAGAGGAAAATATCAGCATTTCAAATTATGTAGGTTTAAAACTTTTCCTTTATTTTTAATTTTTTGCATGTTGGGTGGGGAACAAATGGTAATGCTGAGTGCTGGAGGATGGAGAAATGAGCTTTTGGGGGGGAAGAGGAGGTGAAGGGGGGAAATTTGGAGATACGGAATGACAGGCTTGGGAGAATGACGACAGGTAAAGCTAATTGAGAGCGTAAAACAAATGAAGAAAGGCCAAGTGGTTGGGCATCGGTTAGCTGCAACTAGAGAGACTGGGTTTCCTGAGTGCTCAGTAGAGGAGTGCCTGTGAAAGGAAGAAATGTAGAGACTGGTACAGGAGGACTAAGACTGGAGGACTGATATTTGAGGAAGTGCTAGCTGGTGCACATTACAATAGCCCACTGGTGTTAGGACGATCAGATCCAAGACAGCGGTCCTGCTTTGCTATGGAAACTGAGCACAGCAGGGAATGTGCCCAGGATCTGTGATTATGCCTTAGTTAACTCTCTGGTTCTGGTTCTTTCAGGTTCAGGAAGGTTTTCTGCTCTTTTTATCATTAACTGTAGGAGGCTTCAAATGGTTTGTGTTTAGAAAAAGAAAGACACGAAAAACAGTGTTGGGATCTAGACAAAGTTGTCCATTTGAACATATTTCAAAGTAAGTAAATCATGTTCCAGTCTAGTGCTGAAGCACCAGTAGGAACTGCAAGAGGAACAGCATGCATTTTATAGGCAAATTATTCCGATATTTTCAGTGTTGTAGAAACGTAGGAAGGCATATGAGAACTCTGTGGGCATTATATTGATGGCATTTACTGGCTGAGGAGATACCAGCTGGCAATAAAAGTGAGGTGCAATGCATTGTAATCAAGTTTATTTTAATTTCACTTATTTAATGTAACACAGCCACCCCATGTACTTGAGTGTTTCAGTGCTTGAGCACTTAGCTTAGATTTTAAAGATATGAAAGTGCTGCTGTATTCAGCTTTGTTTAACTAAATTTAGGAACCTAAAATTCCTTTTCAGGGATTTGGGAACTTCGGAGTCTAAATTCCATCAACATACATATGGCTTTAAAATTTGGGCTTTAGAGATGCAACTTTATTTTAAGGTCTATAATTGAGGGACAGTGGTTGCAGCTGTAAAAAATGAAAACAACCTTTTTGAAATTTATTGTTACTACCATTGTGATAAATGATATCCTAATGTTACCTGCACACTTCATTTAGAAAACAGTGCATTATTTCAGAACTGAATTCTTCTCATAAACTCACAGGGCTGGAAGGGACTTCATGAGGTCATCTAGTCCAACCCCCTGCTAAAAGCAGGACCACTCTCACTAAATCATCCCAGCCAGGGTTTTGTCTCACCGGATCTTAAATATCTCCAAAGATGGAGATTCCACCACCTTCCTAGGTAACCCATTCCAGTGCTTCACCACCCTCCTAGTGAGAAAGCTTTTCCTAATATCCAACCTCGACCTCCCCAGCTGCAACTTGAAACCATTGCTCCTTGTTCTGTCCTCTGTTACCACCAAGAACAGCCTAACTCCTTCCTCTTTGGAGCATCCATTCAAGTAGTTGAAGGTTGCTATCAAATCCCCCCTCAGTCTTCTCTTCTGCAGACTAAATAAGCCTACTTCCTTCAGTCTCTCCTCGTAAGTCACGTGCCCCAGCCCCCTCATCATTTTCGTTGCCCTCTGCTGGACTCTTTCTAATTTGTCCACATACGTTCTGTAGTGGGGACCCAAAACCGGACACAGTATTCCAGATGTGGCCTGACCAGTGTCAAATAGAGGGGAATTATCACATCCTTCGATCTGCTGGCAATACTCCTAATGATGCAGCCCCATATGCCGTTGGCCTTTTTGGCAACAAGGGCACACTGTTGGCTCATATCCAGCTTCCCTTCCACTATAACCCCCAGGTCCTTTTCTACAGTGCTGCTACTTAGCCGATCGGTCCCCAGCCTGTAGCAGTGCATGGGATTTTTCCGTCCTAAGTGCAGGACTTTGCACTTGTCTTTGTTGAACCTCATGAGATTTCTTTTGGCCCAATGCTCCAATTTGTCTAAGTCTCCCTGGATCCTGTCCCTGCCCTCCAGAGTATCTACCATTCCCCCCAACTTGGTGTCATCCACGAACTTACTAAGCAGCCATTGATTCCTACCTGCTGAGCTCGGTGATCTAGCCAGTTTTCTGTCTACCTTATGGTCCACTCATCCAACCCATACTTTCTTAACTTGCTGATGAGAATGCTGTGGGAAACTGTATCAAAAGCCTTGCTAAAGTCGAGGTATATTATGTCAACGGCTCTTCCTGCATCCACAAATCCAGTCATCTTATCAGAGAAAGCAAACAGGTTGGTCAGGCACGATTTGCCCTTGGTGAATCTATGCTGACTGTTCCTGATCACTCTATTTTCTTCCAAGTGCCTCAAGATACATAATAGCATTGTGTAAATTGACTTTTACAGAAGACCTCTCTGTTCTATCTGTTAGGAACATTTTAAATCCATCTTTAGTGAATGAAAATTGGTGACAAACTTTTTAATACAAATTGAAAATATTTTTTAAAAACAGTATAGTGTCTTTTAAATATGTAATTGCATATCTGCTTAAAGCAATGTAAAAACAACTAAACATTTTATTATTGAAGTTTGTTTTATTATCTATGCGGCACTGAACAAATTGACAAAATCAATTGTAATGACATGAATAGTAAAAATGCTGCTTTTACACTTTAAGAACTATGTAAGGATTATTGGAACTTATATAACTACTTTCTCTGCTCCACGTATTTGGCAGTTTATTTCTTCTAGAATATTTTGAGATGTGAATTTATTAACATTCACAACAAGCAGGCAGATAAAACACATTGTTTTGAAACTCCATGATAAATGGTTGATTGAAGATATAGTTCTTTGAAAGCACCAGCTGAGAGAATCCATTAGCTATGTGGCAATAATACATGGACCCACATGGAGCAGAACCATGAAGGAAATAGCTATAGTTTGAAATGTCATTATTGGCAGGTTTCTGAATAATTTCATAAAGGCATTTCAGGCTTGGAATCTTCTTAGCGGAACTCAATCCCACTTCAGTCCTTATGTTGCTGCATGTAAAACTCAGTGTATCCTTCTCAGACTTTAAGTATTATTTTTGTTTCAATTCACTAGCCATGATTGACAAGGACTCCTTAATGAATATATTAAGAAAAAAAGTTTTCTTGGATATTATGTCCTTTCGTATCTATCATAACTAGGTAAGTTTTTCAGCAATCTAGAAATAGTGTGACAGCTAGCAAACTACTTATCAAAAAGCAGAAAACTCCTAAATACCAGAGTCACTGTCCTAGAATTGATGGGAAGAAGGGGTTTTATTTATTTTTGTTTTAGTTTGTGGTGGCTCTGATTTAAGAATACATATTCTGTTTATAAAATCATGAAATCAAATTTTCTTCATTTTTTTCAGATATTCTAGTACTCTTTCAGGCTCCATCGCACAAAGACTTATGCACATGTTCAGCTAAATACATGTGCAACGGAACCTTAGGCCGTAGAGACCGAAATAGCATTAGAGAGTTTACTTACGGGGTTAGTAACACCAGAGTTGTGTTAAATTTGATTCTAAAACTATCCCTTGATTTTTCCCTATTTTTTTAAAAATAGGGAACTAATGTAAAATGGAATAGTAAAAAAAAAAAAAGTCCTCAAATGTGTGAAGCCAAAGGAAGATTATATTGAATAGATTATATTGTAGAAAAGGACCTGGGGGTTATGGTGGACGGGAAGATGAATATGAGCCAACAGTGTGCCCTTGTTGCCAAAAAGGCCAGTGGCATATTAGGCTGCATCAGTAGGAGTATTGCCAGCAGATCGAGGGATGTGATAATTCCCCCCTATTCGACAGTGGTCAGGCCGCATCTGGAATACTGTGTCCAGTTTTGGGCTCCCCACTACAGAAAGGATGTGGACAAATTAGAAAGTCCAGCGGAGGGCAACAAAAATGATTAGGGGGCTGGGGCACATGACTTATCAGGAGAGACTGAAGGAACTAGGCTTATTTCGTCTACAGAAGAGAAGACTGAGGGGAGATTTGATAGCAACCTTCAACTACTTGAAGGGTTGCTCCAAAGAGGAGGGAGCTAGGCTGTTCTCGAGGGTAACAGAGGACAGAACAAGGAGCAATGGTTTCAAATTACAGCTGGGGAGGTCAAGGCTGGATATTAGGAAAAACTTTCTCACTAGGAGAGTGGTGAGGCATTGGAATGGGTTACCTAGGGAGGTGGTAGAATCTCCATCTTTGGAGATTTTTAAGGCCCAGTTAGACAAAACCCTGGCTGGGGTGAGTTAGTGGGAGTGGTCCTGCTTTTTAGCAGAGGGTTGGACTAGATGACCTCGTGAGGTCCCTTCCATCCCTATTATTCTATGATTCTGTGAATAGTTTTGTGCAGGAAGTTTTTCTGTCAAAAATTATTTTTTCATAGGAAAATTTCTGTTCTGATTAAAATTTTCAATTTTCCCTATAGGGAATGTTGAAACAAGCATTTTTGTTTTGATATAGTTTCATTTCGACTTAGCATTATTTCATTTCTGAGCTTCAGTTCCTTTATTGAGAAGACATCTGATAACCAGGCTCGATCACTCTATTAATCAAATATAAAAAGGTTAATGCATTACGTATCTGAAAAACAGTCTTGCAGCGGTTACATTGTTACTCTCTTTCAAATCTGTGAGCTGAATTTTGTTCATATTTATATTATCTTGGTTTATGACAGATAGAAAGTTACACACCTTTTCTTATGCATACCTGACGAGAACACACACATTGTTTCTGTCAAATTCCACATGCACAAAAATGGGGGTTACAACTGTTTTAACCAGCAGTAAATTTCCACAATAAAGCTTAGCATGAGTACAAGGCATTCTGGGAACATATGATATTGCTGCCCACGTTTTGGCTTTTCACTTGAAAAAGGAAAGTAAGTAAATGACATTTTTGTCAAAATGTTAAAGAAAATGAAAACTGTAATTTTGAATTGTGTTTAGATGCCATGTCATTTCATTCTGACATGACATTTTAAACCAGAACCATTCACTTCTTTTAGATATATTGGTTCAAATAACTGTATAAAAAGCTGAAGTTTTTCCTCTGAAATTTCTCAGTGGCAAAGTTTTGTTTAACTAGCTCCGGTTATTTCCATGCCAGGTGTCAACTCTACTTGGACTATTTCACTTGAGCCACATAATATTTTGACTTGCTTTTTATTCCGGGGTAAATTGTTGCAATGGATTTCTTGGTTGATAATATAAAGTTTCGTGACTGTGTTCTGCTATTGACAGCATCCTCCCCTGATTGGATTAATCTGCTTTAACTCTAAGGGTTGGGATCTGTCTCCGCAATGGGTTCTTTAAAGTGCTAGGTGCATCTCTGATAATATATAGGGAAGGGTGAAAGTAGCTGTGAAGAGAGTCTCTTCCTGGCCAGGACTTTGCACAGTCATTAATTGGGTCATTAACATTCATTTTATAATAAAAGGAGGGTTTGTCAAAGGTGCATCATACAATGCCCCAAAGTAAATCCTTCTTCCCAGGGAAGGCATGCAATGCTTCTTAGAAGCAAAATTACTGCTTGGGTCGGCTAGCAAGCATGCTGAGCAGCAAGGTCCTCCCTGCCTCTCTTGAACGTTGGCACTTGCTCTGGATTGTCCCTGCCAGCTTTCCAGTGTCTTTCACACGATGGAGAAACATGCACATGCTCTGCCTTTCTGGCCTGATTTCAAAAGCCATCTCTCGGAGCATTACCATTCATGAATAAAGGTGAATGGTCAAACAAAGTGCGTCACATTCTGGAGCAGGAAACCATGGGAATCATCTGTAGCTGCAAAGAGGCAGTGAGGCCTCGTCGGCAGTGCAAGGTGCTGTACGCCAGTAAGCGCTTAGTGCCAATCTTACAATCCCACAGGTGTCTGCCAAGCTAGCTCTAATGTCCACTGGCTGAGTCAGCGTGTCCTGACTTGGGCCCCCTCCTAGGCCTGGCTGGCTGTACATGTGTTGGCAGAAAAGAAGTCACACATGCCTTTTGTGATTACAGTCCCCACTCTGGGCTGACTTTCTTGTATGCTGGGTGAATTTGACCCAAAGTTTGTGATACTTGGAATGCGCCTCAAGGATATTAGTGAGAGATGGAAGCAGCATTAGTATATTATTTTCCAGCACATAATGTACTCTTGTAGAATATTTTAACATCTAAAACTGTGTGCACTTCTTTGCTTCATAAGCCTGCTACCAGTGATTCATTGAGATCTCAGCACAGGATCACAGCGTTGTTTCACAGGTCTCAAATCACCTTTTCTTGCTTTTCATATCCCCGTCTCTGAGGGAAAATGGAAAAGAAGGAGCAGAGTGAGTTAATTCTGGAGGCTGTATGGTTAAAATGCAATTAGGTAGAAAAAAGTGCAATCAAAGTGATGTTCTAATGCCAAAAGTAGGAATTAAAGAATGCTACTGGCTTCTGTCTTAATCCATGGCAACTCCACCGTCACAATGTATATTGAATAATCTTGTGGGAAAGATCCACAGAAAGGGATAGGAACCACATTAGGGCGTATATCAATCTAGGGCTTTTAAGTGATGTTTGTCAGCTGAACAATCAGGTTGGAGGCTGCAATCAGCTATGTTCAGATCGCTTATAATGTTATATATGCACGTCATTTTCTGTAGAGAGATTTTGTTCCTGTTCTTAATTAGCGTGGCAAAAGCCAGATAAAGAAATACAACTGTGCTGCTGTGTACTGCTGCTTGCTATATCGTGATAATTAAAAGCTTTCTGCTGTGTTTGGAGAATTGTTTACAAAGTACGTTAGTGTAGAAGTGATCTGAGACGGAAACATGAGAAATAAGTGGAAATAGTAAATTTTGTATTTCTGTGCAGAATACATCATTTGGTTAGTTTTCAGAACATAACATAAGAGATACTGAATTTATTTGCCATTAGGTATAATGTGTTGTATGAGAGACTGCTTCGTGTGCAGTTTTCAAAACAGTTTTAGAAAGTAAGGTGTTGTTTTTCTAGCCCTCGCACCTCCTCCATAATGCAGACAAATGCACTTCTGTTCTCTCTCTTTAATCTACAAGAATGCTTAGACTGTTTGTTATATTAATTTCTGACTCAAGAACAGCACTTTCTGAATCCATGAACATACTGATGCAGTTTCCAGTAATATAAAGATGTTTGAGCTAAATATAACCCCAGTTTTTAAAAAAGCTATATTAAAAGAAGGTAAAAATGTCAGGGTTAGGCACTCAAAAGTCAAGAAAGGGCAGTGTTAAGGTTGAAGAGGGAGATTAATTGGTGGGAAGAAGGGAGGACTGAGTGGGTTGATTAGAAAAGACAAATGATAGAGATACGGGGACTGGAGTTGTCAAGAAAAGAAAGTAGAAGAGGTGTTTGGGAGGGGGGCTAGGAAAACAAGGGAATGAAGGAAGAAGACAGTGAAAGAACATGGGAAAAGACAAAATATGACTTGAGAGAGAAATGGGGCTAGAATTGGATTGTTCTAATGAACTGCAAAGAATTCAGATACCATCTTACCAGAGCTTACAAGGTGATCTAGAACCTTTACTGACAAAACTGAGAAGGGAGACCATGACGTAAAACATAAATGCTGCAAGAAATAGTGTTGGGAAGCTGACAGGCAGCACTCTTCCACAGGTGGGTGTTAAACGTATGATCCAGCATCATGTGGGGGAGAGGGGGAAACTCTTCTGCTCTGTAGGCATCTCTCATGTGAGATATCAAACAAAAGGTCTTGAACAAAAATTCTTTCCCTATAGAATACAAAACTTTTGCATTCATCTGGTATGATGATCTGTTCCAGATGACTTTCTTGTATCCAACTCCTAGTCTGAAAGAAGTTTGTTATAATATTTCATCATGAGAGAGTTACATGCGCTTCTTTTTTACATCCTGTAGACTATTCCTAAAAATAAATTACTGTGCTAGACAACTGGGGACAATGTGAGCAGTCAATTAGAGTGGAATGTAGACATAAGGGGATATCTTCCCTGTCAACTTTGAATGGAAAACAGAAAAACAGCTCTCTAAAATAAAGTTCATATACTAAATAGATGCAGCTCATAATCACTATTAACAGCCGTTCTATAATATGTTCATCCAAACCCTGTGATTTCCAGGCACCAGTTTAGAAGATGTTCTGGGAAGAACATTACATTTTTTTTTTTTTTTTTGTATGGCACCTCCAACTCCGAATAATTAGAAAAAAAGACTTTCAAGTTGGCTTCAGGTTTTAGGTTGTTATATAAATAAGTTCACAGGAATCTCAAATGCTTTACATAAATCTGACAGCAACTATAAAAGGCTTTTGAACATTTCATTGCCAAAGTCCCAGGGATTGCTGGAATTTTAAATAGCCTGTTTTAAGCTTCAATTCCAAAGTTTTTTGTCATGTTTAATAATGTGGTGAATAATTCCTTCTCTGTTATAATCCACTAGGATCTTTGAGCCATGGAATGGATATTTTCTAGAAGTATAAATTTAAGGCCTTTCTTCCCAAAACACACAACTTCCTTTACAAGTTGTCATTTTTCTAAGTCTGTCTCTGTCCGTCTGTCTAGTTTGTTCTAAGGAGCTGTCATTAAAACATGCCGATTTGAAGTAGGTGTACCTCATGTTTGAGAAGAGCATGTTTGAAATGAGAGAATTCTATGCAAAATGGGATAATTGCATCCTGAACCCAGATGTGCATTGTCAGACGTAACATTAAGAAACTTACCAAGAGCCTCATGGTTCTCAGCGGACAAGATCCATATTGCATAACCTGTCCAGAGAAGTGAGTGAGTTGCCACAGTAGGAGGGTAAATGCAGAATTTCCTCCAGTTTCATCTCTGCGGACAGCAACTATCTCCAAGCAGACAAGTTCTAAAGGCAGAGCTGTGTTAGTCTAGTTCAGCAAAACAAAAGAGGAGTCCTGTGGCACTTTAAAGACTAACAAATTTATTTTTCACATGAGCAGGACTTTCGTGGGCAAAGTCCTACTTTGTCAGACACCAGAGTGGAGAAAACTTACACTGAAAAAAGCTTACAGTATGGGAAGGTAAGAGAAATCTGACCTGATGCAGTGTAATGTGATTACAGGGTTTATCTTCCCCTCCCATATTGTAAGGTTTTTACAAGGCAAGTTTTCTCCACTTCGGCAACTGATTAAGTGGGACTTTGCCCACAAAAGCTCATGGGAAAAATAAATTTGTTAGTCTTTAAAGTGCCACTGGATTCCTCTTTTATTTATCTCCATGCAGAAGTTATGAGCAGAAGAGGCAGCTCTGCCAAGTTTGGGCAAGGTTCAGCTCGCAGCAGAAAGGGTGAACTTCCCAAAGGAGGTCAGGGAAGGGCCAAAGGGACATTTGTGCAGGGAGAACTGAGGGGGAAGAGGTGTTCGGAGCCAGATTCAAAGGGAGATTGAAGGCGTTATGTATTCCCTCCTCTAGCACCTCAAACTTTGACCCTCTTAGATTCCTGACGGAGTAACACAGCTTGCCAGTGTATAGCATACAGCTCCTTACTCATGGTCTCTGAATTTGGTCCCATTTGAGATAGTTGCACCCTGTTCCCCTCCCCCCCCCAATAGATACTGAACTTGACATTTAAAAAAAAAAGAGGGGTGTTGCTGTGTGATCACTGACGTGGCAAGGCGTGAGTGTTACGTTGTACCCTGGGAACACAGGACACAGTGCCTCCCAGGACTCTTGGAGAGCCCAGAAACTGACGGTCTCCTTGGGTGGGTGCTGCGTGTGCTTCATTTGATGGTCGCCTGCCTGTGTTAACGGGTGAGTTTGAAGCTGAAAATCCACCTGATAGGAGAATCCTTCTGGCTTGCCCAGAGAAAGAAAGGAGCACCAGCCAGGTAGGGAGAGCCTGTTCTAGGAGCACAATTAGGAATTTAATGTTCACAGTTGAATGTAGGGAAAGCTTTTGTGCCCGCATCTGATTTGGGGTAGTTTATAGATGTGTTCTTAATATGATTAACATCGACACGAGGGTCCCCAAAGCCAGACCTCCGCAAGGTTACATTTTCAGAGTGGTCTTAGCCTTTCAATATGCTCTGAATTTCCCGTAACATGTACTCAGCATGTCACCAGACTAGGCTGTCACCAGCAGCTTTGCCCAGGCCAACGCGTGCAAAATTACACCTCAGTCATCAAAGACTTGTGAACATTCGTAACTTCAGGCCCTGTGACTGCACCGTGGTAGGACGGTGGCCTGAAAGGCCCTTTTTGAAGAAAACGTCCATAATGGCTCAAAATGAAACAGGTCTTTCTAACTATTCTCCAGTTAATGACGCAATCTTAATCCTCAATGCACCATCAGGAAAATCTGACAACAGATTATTTTAGAAAATATCCATTATGAAATGGTAAAAGTTATGCTCTTTCACGCATGCCTTTTACTGCTGTATATACTAGGTGTGGCCAAAGTTACTGACACCACCCCTCCACCGCACTGGACAGAATCCTCTAACTCCACCAGCCTGCCGCAGTGCAGAAGCTCTGAGCTCCCCAGCGCAGTCTGGTAGGTGGAGAACGGGAGCGGGGGGCTCCACAAACCCTGCTTGAGCTGTAAAAGAGCCACATGCATGCGCACACCACAGGTCGGCCACCCGATGTGTGCCGGATGATTTGTTGTACATTTCTGATAGATGAAGTTCAACCTACGTCTCTCTGCACAGCCATGGACAATAAATCACTAGCCAACATGAACAGTCCAAATACCATCTGCAAACCAAACCCACTGAATTTGTCACACATTTTCACTTTCTAATCACAGCTTTTTCAAAATGTTAAATTACCTGTGTGCCGCAAAAGGTTCTTAGAAATCCATCTGAAATGAAGCTTTTTTAATAAGAAAATATATAGCAGTAATTTTCTTCTCGTGATTGAGTGAAAGGTTTTTCTGCCTATTTTGAAGCCTGTTACTGAGTCTGTCTGTGATATTAATGCCCTGCATTGCTGAGCTCTCATCAAAAGACACAATGAAATTGTTTGCTTTCCTTAATACCTCTACTGTTTGGCAATCAGCGGTTTCTTTGCAATCTGTCGTTGTATTCGCCATTTTAAAATGTCAGTCTTGAACAAGGTTTTTTTATTTGCAGTGTTCACTTTCTGGGAATACTTTTTCCATTTCGGAGAGAAGTCCTTCTGGTTTATTGCAATGTTTCTGATTTCCTTCTTTTGCTTTTCAAACTTATGCAGCGCAATAACCACTTCCTTCCCATTTTATCATGCAACCCTTCTTCATTATCCAGCTCCCCTTACTTTAGGACACATTTCTCCTGTTTCACTTTGCAATTACTTCAATAGATTACATGTATGGTGGTCCACATTGACTTTATGGTTATGTATAATGTGCGGTTGGCTGTGCTGTTCCATTAATTTTTAATGAACTGACTCTTTATCCTGTAGCATCTAATAAAGGTAACATCAGAATGCATTGTCATACTGCAGTGCTCTGGAAATTTCTTAATATTCCTTCCTGCACATGCAGGGCTCCAGATTCTCTCTCTCTCTCTCTTTCCTCCCTGATACACACTGTCTCAGCCATCTTTCCATTTTTCAGTCAAGAGTCTGCACATTTCACTCCTCGTTCTGTGCATATCACGATCAAGTTACAGTTAATTGGTAGGGATATGTGCAGACCTTCTAAAAGTTCTGGGCCACATACTGACGATCTCTGTTGTTTCCATTTCCTCTTTCTCAGGAATTTGGCATTTGGTAAATCAGCAGAAAAATAATACCAATCAATGCCTCCTATGCTCCCTTTTTAAAGTTCTAGCGTTTTCATCTCCAGCAGGTTGGGCATCTTGGAGGCATCTAAGAAAACAGAGCTTATGGTTCCACCGATGTTCATTGTGCATCTTGTAAAATCAGACTGTAATTTGAAAGAGGCAGAGTCACTTTTACTGAGGAAGTTAGCAGTTGTGAACATGTACTAGCGAAAGGAATATTGGAACAGTACGTATGCCAATTTATCCATAGTGCGGTTTTATCATTTGTCCAGAGGTTGGCGTCTTCCATTGGCAGGGAACAAACTCATCTTTTCCTTACAAAGGTGATATTAAGTAATTAAAATACTTTATCCTTAGTACTGTGTATTTCCTTCAGATTAATGCAGGCAAAGAATGCTTCCGATCCCCTGTATGGATGGCTGTTGAGTTTTTAATGCAAATTTAGCACTTACCAAAGGTGCTGAATTGTCCTCTGTGGAGAAGGAATCCCCTGCTTGGCCAAAGGACAAACTGCATCACAACACAATGGCCACATTGCTCCACCAGTCTGTCTCAACCTCCTTCTGATAGGATGTCTGGATAGTTTGGTAAGAGGACAATATAGTCTCTACGAACCATTTAGTCCTTGGCTTAACCCTGAAAACGCCCCCGTGGTTATCAATTAGTGACATTTCAGATGTGGACAGTTGTTTAGAGGCACCTGGACTCAGCCAGCTAAGTCATTTCACGTAGGCCATCCAATTGCCTCTCAGATAGTAACAACTTTTTAGTCACTATTGGACTCAGCTGGATTTGAGCCAGTGAATGGATTACGTGCCCATTACCCAAATGGTACACATTTTAAATCAACTTTCTGCTATTTCACCTTCTACAGAAAATGTGCTGTCCCCAGACATACTGTGTTATGGACAGAGTTAATGGTGAGAATCTCTCACCCTTTCAAATGGTAATAAGATCTTATCATTTTTTAAAAAAATACTCAAATGTAGGGACTTCCCATCAATAATAAAGATTCTAACACCAGCAATGACCCCAACCTTCCTACTTTGTACTCCAGTCTCATGTTCAATATGGGCAGTGGATCATTCCAAATTCCAGCCTACACTTGGCATGCTGATAGGTGAACCAACCTGCCACCCAGCCCTACGGGCCAGTCTCATACTCTACTAATTCCTCTTCCTTCTAAATCCCAAAGATTGCATCATTTGTCATTCTACCCTTTATACCCAGCCCACAGGCAACACACTCTCAGCCCCCACTTTATCACTAAAGCCTGCAGAACCCAATTTAGCTCGTTCACCTTTCCTTTATGGGCAGCAAATTCCACTCTACCTATCTTGGTCACTTTCGTAGTAGCAGGGAATACTTCCATCCGCCAGATATAATCTGCAGGTTATTTCTCAAACTATCCTCTCTACACATGCTGATAGGAAATCCCAGCAGACCTCATTCTTCATAAAGCCACCTAGATATAAACCGTCTCTAAAATTATACCGTGCACTCCTAGGCTGTTATGGGAGATGGGGGCTGTAATATCAATCAGTATAAATATTCAAAGTGTCTGAGGAAGTGGGATTTTCTCCCATGAAAGCTCATGCAATAAATAAATTTGTTAGTCTTTAAAAGTGCCACAGGACTACTTCTTTGTTTTGCTGAACTAGACTAACACAGCTCCCTCTTTGGAAAGTATAAATATCGTAAATCAAAACTTACTTTGATGTGAATATGCAGTTCTTAGGTAATGAAGGTTTTATATTTTGCTGCCATCATTCCAATAGATTATCCTGTTCTGATAAAATTTTGCACCTATTATTAATCTTCATATGCAGAAGATTTTAAAAAAATAAACAAGCCCCTGTTTCTTTAAGAGGAAATTTCCAAAACAATAGTCTGCGATTTAAATATTTGTGAAAAGTATTTTAAATTAGGTTTTTTTTTTTCATAAAGACTAAACTGCCGTTCACATAGCAGTGAATGTATTAAGTCTCTTTGTGTTCAATAAGTGAATCTAAAACTAGGGAGTTAACATTATGTTGACTAGACTCATATTTTCGGTTGATTTAGAGAAGATTATTTTTCTTGCTTAACCAAAAGAATTTATATATAATCTATTGTTTAAATTTTATATTATACAATTTATAAAGAACATAGGGATCAGCCCATAGTAGCTCAAAAGAAAATAAACATACTTTTTTCAGGTCATCGATCCTCACCTCTCTCTATAGCTGAACTATTCAGCCTTTTCTGGAGTCTGCTCTTTCTCTTTCACGTCTTTCTTCCCATGTGCCTATCCTTTTGCTGTGGGATGGTAGAAAGCTTTGGCAGTGATGGTCTATCACAGCTGTTTCTGAACACAGAGCTACAAAAATTGGAATTAAAGAAGAAGTCTCCCAAGTCATAAATCTTCAATTTGACTTGTCGTTTGTGTTAGAAGTTTTAGCATAAATAAACGTCAGTACGACAATGGGATGTAAATGCAGATTATAGAAAACATTTCCAGATATATGATTGCATCCACTAAGTAGAAAAAGCAAACTACCAGCACACAACTAAAATACTTCTGTTTTGCTTTCTCTCTGAGCTGCTCTACACTGCGGGGGAATTTCGGCCGCAATTGAAGGTTGATACATAAAGTACTTAAAATACTGTTCATCTTTACCTTCGATTGCCTGATGCCAATTCACCGCAGGGTTCCCTTAGCACTGAATGGGAAATGCCTCCTGCCAAATCATCATGACACTACTTGCTGGTTAGGTCTTAACAAATCGACCTCCGGCTAATTCTGGGTTTGATTAAGCATGTCTTTACAGGCGCTCAGTGCAACCTGCACAATTGATGCTATGCTGCCTCCAACAGTGTAGCCTACCCTTGAGAGGTCCTCTCTTTCTTCCTGTTCCCATTTTGCCCAATGAAGTTTTTCATTCTCTTCTGTGGCCCAAAAGAGGTATGTCTTACCATTAGGACAGATTTGAAGTTGTCTGGGTATAAAAGTGCTACCTCTATATTCTGGTCTGTAAAGGACATTTTCAAAGAAAGAATTCTTCCTTCAATCTTGTAGCACTGGCCTGAGAGCTGATGATAAGGGGTGAAATCCTAGCCCTGTTGAACTCAGTGGGAAAAAAACTGCTGTTGTCTTCAAGGGCACGAAGACTTTGGCCAGTGATTTGAAAGTTAGGTGTCTGTGGCCAAATGGCATTCCCTCCTTGGCCCAAACAAAGAACAAGTGTGCTATATCTGTCTTTCTAAAGGGGGAACCGTGTCAGTCAGCAAAACAAACAAGGAGTCTAGTGGCACTTTTAAAGACTAACACATTTATTGCATGAGCTTTTGTGGGAGGAAATCCCGCTTCATCTGACACTTGAAGATGGAACGTGAGCCACCTACCCCTGCTATGTCATGTAGGTGGGTTAGCAGTACCTTGCGGTCCACTTTATCAAAGGCTTTAGAGCGGTCTAGCAGTATGAGAATAGTCACGAGAAGGTTGTCTTTTAGGGGCCCTAGAGCTGTCTCTGGTCTGAACCCTGGTGAGAAGGCATCTAAGATGTTGACAGAGGTCATCTCTTTTCTGATGTCATCTGATTTCTCAGTTGGACCAGGTGAACTATTGTATTCTTCAGAGGGTTTGATAGGTGTGCGCCTCTGAAGCAGGCGTTGCCTATGTACACTAGTAGTGGGCGTAGCTGTTCTTCACTGTTCACCAGCCAGAGGGGGCATGGAGCCATTTCACAGCTAATATTTGTCAGAGCTTCTTGAGTTTCACTGTGTGATAGGCGGCGCTGACGGGGCAGATCTGATTGGAATGGAATTTTCTTTCCCAGTTAGCTCCATAGCATATTATTTATCTTACTGGTGACTGATAATGAGAGCTCTTCAGAGCAGTCAGTGTGTGGCTGTGGCATCTGGGTTGATTAGCGGTTCACGATGAAGAATGGCTTTGTAGGCTGCCGTGAGGATCGTGGAGGAATAGAAGGCTTATTTCTTTCTTTGGTGCAGTGCCATTATCCTGTCAGTGGGGATTCTGCTGCTGGCCGGCAGAGAGGTTCAGAGAGTCTTTTGTGTCATTGGCATCCTAGCTTCCTGCCTGTGCCCCTCGTTTTCTGTAATTCATTTTTGAGTCCTGGTGTTCTTGGCTGGTGCCCCAAAGGAAGTGCACACAACTTCATTTGCAGGGCGAGAGGGACAATTCTCCTTTATTCTCTCTCTCTTCTACCCCCTTTTTGCATTTCTGCAGCTAAAGGTGTTTAATTGACTAGGGATTCATATCCCATGGAGAGAAATAAGGGAGGTCAGTCGGTGGTAAGAAGCTTGGTTTGTGCTGCTACTTTGCCTCCATTCCTACCGAGAGGCGTTCCAGTCTGTTGAGTTATGGGGGGAGGGGAGAAACTCCCAGAGTATGTGGAAGTCATATCCTTATTGTATACTTTCCCATCAGTTTTAAATCCTTTTAACTGTCTCTCCTGACTCCTTTTAATCATCTTTTTAAAAAATCCTCATTAGGCACATCTGCAGCTTCACAAAATTCAGAAACAAGAACAGTAGTTTTCCTGGACTTATGAGACTTTTCCAACTTGCTCCCCAGCTGCTTGTGCTCATTCTTTTCTCTGCTGCCTTCGCTCTCCTCCTCCTTTCCCAGCTCTCCAATACCAGAGTCCCAGGCAGCGCTAGTTTCTGGTGTCATTTGCATAATCTTGCTGTAAGAAACAACCTATTCTCAGCTGGTTTCCTAAAGTTCTTTCCAAAAGGCCCCCTAAGGCTGCCTTTTTGAAAGAATGTTGTTATGCTGCTATATAAGTTAGTGCTTAAAAAAGGGGGTTCTTGAAAATAAGATCACATGTGGTGAAGTGTTTCAAACCTGATTTCTCATTTTGCATGCACAGTTTGCGTTCCCAGATGATACCCTTTGATGAATTTTCACGCATCACACAAAATTGTGCACACAATTAGAAGCACCTTTCAAAATTTCTGCCCATGCTGCTCCTGTGGAAGTCAACAGCAGATCTTTCACTGGCTCCATCAAAGGCAGGAGTCAGGTCTTCAGCCATTGAAACCAAAACACAAGTTCGCATCCTGCAGGCTTCTGCATGGGCAGATCCCTGGGGCCATATGGAGCAGTGCAGTTGTCCTGTATGAGCGTAGGTGTCTGAGCGCTGTGATCATCTTACAGTACCGGAACTAAAATGGTCTACGTTAAAAGGTCTAGCTTGTGGACGGAATTTGAGCTCATGCGATAATAAATCTGTTAGTCTTTAAAAGTGCCACAGAACTCTGTTGTCTTTCTACAATAGACTAACACGGCTACCCCTTTGGAATTTGCAATGTTACTGGATCAGATCAGCTATAATCTTTTCGAACACATACAGACTCTGCCCCGAAACCACTACTCAGCCCCAATCCTCTCAAGAAATATCCAGAGCAAGGAAAAGCAAACCAGGAATAGGGCCTTGGGGGCAGGAGGGAGAAGGGTGTTGGGGTGGGGGACCCTGTCTCCTAATAAGAGTCGAAACCCTAGTGCATATACAGACATGTGCAAAGACTTCAATAAATATCAGTGCACAAAATGTATCATAGAAACACTACCAAGGATTCCTCCCAGTAGGAAAGATCTGTAAATCAATACAGAAATAAATGATATTTGTGACAGGGTGAGCCTACCCTGTACTACAGAAATCCAGCAAACTCTGTGGGTGGCAGAAACCCTGCCCCTTGAGCCCTGCTGGGCATGCTCCGTACGCTGCCCCAGCATAAAAGGAAGCTCCTCAGTTCACTCAGAGTTGACCAGCGAAGAGGGAGGACGTGTGCGGGAAGCTCCTGACCAGGAGCCACCTCATCCCCAGATGGTGGGAGAAAGTGACCCTGGAGAAAGCACTGAGGAACAGCTACTCTGTGACAGTCGCCCTGAGACTAATGCCCAGGTGCTCACCACGACCAGCCGACCCCAGGAACCTTCAGGGAAGCAAGTGATGGCCACTGCAGAAGGCCAGAAGGCACAGGCTGGAGCACCATAGGAGGAGATCTTCAGTGATTTGGTAAGAAGTAGCCCAGGGGGCACATGTGGTGGAGATGGGGGTGGTGCAGAGAATTAGTTAGCGTGTTTTGGTCTGGATCCCCGCTGACTTGGTACCGTACCCCCCAGCCCCATAAGACCCTGGGCTGGGGCAGAGTAAAACAGGAGGGCCTGAGCCCCCCTACCTGGGCACTGGGCCCAATGGTGGAGGCCCACTTGCTGTTAACTCTGTGGCTGCTAGGCTGTGCTGCCTTGACCCCAGGGCCATCTGTTGACCCACCAGCTCCTAGGCTGGGTTATCTGGAACACAGGGACGCCCAACCGCATAGTGTGAAGGCTGTGGAAATCTATATTGACCTCGGCACCTAACAATTTCAGGGAACTGCTCATCTCATTTATGCCCCGTGGACTTTCCCCACCGAGGGACGCTGAAGCGAATGCACTCCGAGACAAGATTCAACAAGAAAACTTATTCTGTCCCAACTAAGGGCTAAACACGAAAGAGAATAACCAAAAGCTGTAGCCTCCATTAGAAGACTCCTGGGATATGTTTACACTGGAGGCTCTGTTAAGTCGACTTAACAAGGTTGACTTCAAGTTAACCTTGTTAAATTGACCTAGAGCGTCCACACTGAACACTCTAGTCGACTGCCAGGGTCCACACTGGCAGGTGCCAGGTTGACAGAGGAGTGGTGCATTGTGGGTAGCTGTCCCACGTTGCACCGGGGCCTGGAGGCCAATTAGGTCAACTTAAGGGCACTCCCCATCCACACTGGCTTAAGTCGACTTAATAAGGTTGACTTAACCCTTAAGTCGACCTTCAGAGGTGGTGTTATTAAGTCGACTTAAGGAAGCTTAACCTTCCTTAAGTCGACGTTAGGCTCCAGTGTAAATGTACCCCTGGATATCAGGAGTGCCTGATCAGTCCTAAGTGACTCCATTTTTAATTTTTAAATGCATAAAATCATCTTAATGAGTGTAACTTTTCATGAAACCTGAAAATAGTTAGCCAGCACGGTGTATATAGCAGAATGTACTGTTCTTCTTACAGATAGACCTCTACAGCCAGCCTCGTGCTGTGTTTTGAAATCAGCTGCGATGCTAAAGTACACAGTTTGTATAGCCCTAGGGACCTGGTAGGTCCTTTACCGGCAAGTTCATTTCCATGGTCTGTATCACGAGTAGTGTACAGTATAAACAGGTGATGCACTAGTGCGAAGGAGGAGGAAGTGAAGCAAGCCGGTGAGCAGCAACAGTTAGGACATGATCTGTTTGTTCCAGATGATAGAATCATAGAACATTAGGGCTGGAAGGGACCTCATGAGGACATCTAGTCCAAACCCTGCTAAAAGCAGGATCACTCCCACTAAATCACCCCAGCAGGGGAGGAGGAGGATGCTGATGATTTTGTTGTTAGCGTTGCTGACACTTTAAATCGTGGGAGGCTATGGTTCTGAGGTGTTACGGTGAAGTGTGTCTTGAGGAGCGAGTGGGAGGAGAGCGTTACAGGTGGAGCGACTCATGTGACGAGGCATGAATGGGAGAAAGATAACAATGAGGCACTCGGTGGAGCTATGTTGTGAAGGGCCCTGAAGACCTGAAGGAGGAGATGGAAGGAGATGCATAAGGCAAGGGGAGGCCTGTACATGGAGAAAGGAATGGCCTGGTCAAGGCAGTGGGGCAGGGAGGTGTTTTTTTGCGGCTCTTTTGAAAGGTAGAAGGCCGGTATATGTATCTAGTGATGTCACTGGGAAGACTCAAAGTTAAATGCATGCGTAAGTGAGACCGCTCACGTGCTTATGGTCAGGGACCTGCTTCAAGTAACTCACTGAATCAGGACCGTTCAGAAGAAGGGCCTGAACGGCTCAGCAGTTTCTACCTGAAAATGACTTTGTGATAGGTAGTTTCTCAGACTAACTAGTCAGGATGTATGTGGATGAAAGGAGAATTCAGTCCCCTGTTCACCAAAGTGCAGGACTGCAATTGAGACCCGTACAGGAGTTACAGTTACACCAACTGGAGTAACGGCCTTTAAAACTTGCCTGGTGCATCAAAGATCCTCATGAGCGCAGAATCTGGAGCCCTTCCTCCTGTCTCTCCTAGTTACCATCCTCTGAACTGGCTAAGACAGGCACCTCTACATTTCAGCTGTGGCCCTGCCTCGCTCCACACTGTCCTAGCAGGGGGTTCAAGTCTTGCTGAGCGCTTTATGCTGGTTTTCCATACCACGGTGAACTTCACGCTTGGGGAGAGAAAAGCTGTTGCTGATTTGGGGTTAGTGATGCATCATTAACTAGCCAGTTAATTAAATGTCTGAAATCTTGTTTAAGTTGGGTGGGTAATGGATGATATGAATAGACGTTGCACTTACCTGAAATCATATTTGCTAGTGGCAGGAAAAAAACCCTGTTCTGGGTCTTGAAAATGGTCTCCTTCATGTGTAGGTCCTGGCTTTTGTTTAGAAGATTTCTTCAGTAGCCATTGCAAATGATGAGTCTTGTTTTAGGTACATATTTCTGAGAAGTGTGCTGCTGCACCATTACCTGTTACTTTACACATGCCAATTATTTACACCAGGGATAGCTAAACATGAACCTGAGTTTAGAGAATTCCTTGTGGTGAAGTCATGAATCTCTCATTATTCACCTTTAGTAGATGTTAAACCTATTTCTCTGTGTTACCAGCGTCTGTATGCAACCCAGAGGTCTTCCTTTCTGAATTCTGCTTAAGATGTTGTGTATCATTGGCTGTACAACAGATGCTTGGCCTACTCCTTGTTGAAGTACTTTATTATCAGGTTATATTTAATCCTTTATGGCACTTCACTGATAGAAAAGTACCGTGAAGGAGAAATATAACCTGGCTCAGTGTTCCGGGTTTTTGATCATTGTAACCCCAGAATGAGCTAATTATTTGTTACTATCAGCTATTCAATCAAAACCCTTATACAAATCAATAAGCGAGTACTATCAGAATAGCCTTTAGTACATCATCCACCTCCTTAACTGCTGCTAATACAATGTCACATGATGTTTTAAATTTGGACTGATTTGTTTTAGCAGTGACATTTACTCACATCATGCATGATCATTAACATCTCCTTTCATCATTTTCCCAGTTATTGACCTTGGAGCAGCTGTTCCTGGTTTGTTTATAAAAACTGTGATTACCCTTTTGTCATTTTATTCTCCCTCTTCTTTCCAGGTTAATAATGACAACGGGAATCAGAACCAAGTCTTGTTTGATTGGAGGGTTTATATTTGTAGTTGTACCTGGATGGTTTTTGCAGTAATACAGTTCTTATGGTAACTGACCAAAATCAAATTGCTCAGGCCCATGACACTACCCATCACAGTGCACATAGATCAGCAGCAAGAATCGGAAAGTGGTCTTCTGCATAACTCACCTCCATCGGTGACTCCCCCTAATGCTTAGCAATATATATACTGAAAGCATTTGCAACAGCACTTTCAAAACTATGGCTGAGAAATTCTTATAGATGTGTTTTTTAAACAAAGTTTAAAGATATTTGGGTTAATGAGTTCACGACCACCCCTTACACCAGGTGGCTGTACGGACAAAAGAAATGGCCTTCACTGGGCCTCTGCTGTGTTTCACAATTCACCTGTGCTGCGTTTAAGAAATGGCTCTGTAAAAAGTCTCTTGCTGGAGCACCTCCCCGGCTGGGGTGGGTTCTCTCACCATGCCCCCTTTCCAGCTGGGGTTGGCCTCCTACAGTCCACAGCCTCTTAGCCTTGGTAGTAACCCCATCCTTGAGGACCTGCTGACTTTACTGCTGGGTGGCGGAATAGAGTCATAGAATCACAGGGCTGGAAGGGGCCTCATGAGGTCATCTAGTCCAACCCCCTGCTCAAAGCAGGACCACTCCCACTAAATCACCCCAGCCAGGGTTCTGTCTAGGCAAAAGCTCATCTCCCTATAAACGAACAAAGCCCCACCCGGGCCAATTATAAGGCAAATACAAGTCTGAGGCATCCCTGAAATAAGGTAGTGTCAGAGAAACGGCTTTGTTTGGATCCTTATGGCTTACTGCTGAGTCAGCCCCTTCCTTCTTGTTGTTCCAGGAGCTTCTTAGTCACTCTCTTCTCAGGGCTTCTTCACTTTTGTGCTGTAGATTCCTCCTTTTAAAGCTTCTCGTCCTTGCCGTGCAAGATTGACTAGACTGCATTAGCATACACAACATCCCATGCCCTTCCCTGTCTGTGTGAGGTTTATATACCCATCACACTCTCAGGCTGCAACAGGGACACCACTCAAGGGAGTTACAAAGTTGAAAAAATAATATGTAAGGAAATGTTAGAGTCAACAGATCAAATCCTAGACCCATTCCAGTCAATAGGGGGTATGCCAGTGATTGAAATAGACCAGACTTTGGTCCTACATATTCATATCAGTGAAGGCTGATGACAGCTGAAAGCCAGTAGATGAAATTGACAAGTGAAGGTGGACTTGCATCCAATTTATGGAGGGATGCAAAGATCATGCCATATCTGTCACATGGTTAGGATGTTGATTTACACGCTAAATATCTACCGTAAGGTAGATAGGTCTGACTGAAAGCATGCTAGCTGAAAACCACTTTTTGCACCCTGAAGAGCTTTTGCTAATTGACCACTCCTTGCTCAGCAAGTTTTTCAGCATGACAGTACATTGGTTCCCAAGGTTCAGCATGACAGTTCAGTGACATGGCGCACTTAAATGAGACAAACAATTCCATGGCACACCCACTTTTTTTGAGCTGAATTTGATTGCTCATAAATGTTACATTTACTATGGTTACTGTCTTACTAGAGAGGTTTGCAACATAGTGCATGCAACAAGCTAAAGGAGGATCAAATGCATTAATATTTCAAATCCACCAGGAAAAAAATACACATCATCTCAATTTTGCCCTTTGGCTGCCTACGTTTAGAATGTTCACGTTTTAGAATCGAAAGACTGATACCTCGCTTTTAATTTGATTATTAATTTTCATGAATTTTATGAGTTGTAATTTTGGTTGGATAGAATATTGTTTAAGATGAAGCAATGATTGTTTCACATTGATTTTCATTACAAAATTTCTTTTATGGAATGTCACTTTTTAAAAAAAAATACATTTCAGCTTTACTCTTTTACTACAGGAGACAGACAATGTTTTGCACAAGCTATTAGGGACAAATGTATTCCCTCATCTGTTACCTGGATCAGGGGCTTACAGAGGACAATTTGTGGGCATTGGCATATGCTATGATAGACCAAGCATCTTTCATTATATTTATCTGTAAAGTTCCATTCACACCTGCATAGCATATTATTAACAATGTAAACACATCACCCTTATGTTAATGTACCTAGACATCAATCCACAAATGTAAGATGGTGTAGAATATAGTTACCCACCTAGTAGGCGACACTTCCCGAGGGTACCATGTGACGCTACCCTTCCATGATCTGTGCTGGTTGCATGTTAGTTTCCAGACTCAACTGAAGGTGTTTTTTTTGATCTATGAAGCCCTAAATGCCCTCAGATCTTCCCACCCGAGAGACCCACCGTGCCTTCATGGATGTGATCATCTGAAGGTACTCAGCCTAGATCACCCAGAACTTTTTTTAAAAAATGGGGAGAGAGGGGAAGGCTGGTGGTTGAGTCTCTCCAGGTGGTGCCCTCAGCTCTGGAAAAAGTTCCCTCACCTTGTGTTGATTACCCCTTGTTTGAAGATTCATGGGAATCACAGGGCCATCTAGCTATGAGGGCCTCTGTGGAGAGAGGTGAGAGTGGGTCTGATGACTAGGGTTAGTTTGCATGGGAGTGTATTTTGTTGGGAGAGAAGATGATAAGCTGTTATTTAATTTTGTTCTTTTAATTTATAGTAGAGGCACCTGGAGTGATGTACAAGTGTTATTTTTTTATTTGTATGCCAACCCAAATAAACAGTAGACAAACACGTACAAAGGCAAGAAATTGAGTGCAGCCCTGGAGTTCCTGAAAGATGTTCAGTTTTTTTAAAACTGGGATTAAAAAGCAAAAGACAGAGAAATATAAAATATAAATGTTCCTGTCAGTGCCCAGAGCAGAGCTGATCCCTCTTGAGTGCATTAAAAAGTAGCATTGATAATCATGTCAGTCTACCACCTGGCCTGCTAGAAGGGAAAGTGCTGAAAGAAATCTGAACGGGAAGGGAGGTGGTAAGGTGGGAGTGGGGAGAGGAGTGGGAGCAGGAGTCTGACCTACCGCTGTGGGAAAGTCAGGGGAGTGGAAGCTAAATGGGTACATACACACTGGAGCCTTAGGTCGACTTAAGGACGATTAAGTCAACCTACAGACTTCTGTGTCCACATTCGGCACTTATTAAGTTGATTTAAGCACTTCCTTAAGTTGACTTCATAACACCACCTCTGAAGGTTGACTTACCGCTTAAGTTGATCTTATTAAGTCGACTTAAGCTGGTGTGGACGAGGAGTGCCCTTAAGTTGACCCCATTGGCCTCTGGACCCTAGTGCAATGCGGGACAGCTACCCACAACACACCACTCTTCCGTTGACCTAGCACCTGTCAGCGTGGACAGTCGACTGGAATGTTCAGTGTGGACACTCTAAGTCAACTTAACAAGGTCAACTTTAAGTCGATTTAAAGTCAACCTTGTTAAGTAGATTTAACAGAGCCTCCAGTGTAGACGTACCCTATTTGAGTAAAGGAGGCAGGAGGAAGGATGTATGACTTGAGGGGGAGCCACTAGTGTGCGGGGAGAGCATGAGAATTAGACCTAGCTTCCTTCCCTAACAATGCCAGTGGCCTTGACAGACAGTGCCTCCCATGGGGATGCTGGTAACTAATGTGCTTCCCTTGAACCTGTCACTTCAGAGACTTACCTGCCGCTGGCTCACCTCTTACGTATCTAAGATGAGGGGTTCTCAGCAGGGTACAGGGGAACTCTCCTCCCCCAAAATTATCTTCAAAATGATCAATTATCATCAGAAAGTCCAAAACATACAAAGGTTCCTGGTTTTAAGCTGCTCCACAGCAGCAGATTGGAGACCTGCTCCATCTTTGCTATCGGTTGTAAACCACAGCAGACACAGTCGCCACATCTTACTTTTTTAAACTCTTACCATTGACCTCCAGGGGCGCAGGCATACCCATGTGCCCCCAGGAATGTAGAACCAGCCCTGCCTTCCAGGGTAATTTCCATACCATTCTCACTGTTCCATGTGCACGACTGCCATGCTTAGATTAGGAATGCCCCTTCACCAGAAAGCTTCGTGCCCTTTTGCCCATCTGTAATGCGCTATAAGACACTTTACTGCTGCTATTTTGGATGTACAACATATCCCAAAGAAGGGACGGGTAGTTACTTTCCATGTTTTCAGCTCTGCTTGGAGGAAAAACATGGGAGAATTCACTGTTTTGTCACATCTAAACTGGTTCCATAATGAGAAGAAATTGAAGTAGGTCCATGTCCAAGGAAACATAACTATTCATTAATGGCTGGGTTTGTTTCTCCCCCCCCCCAATTTGCAAGCTTTAAAACGAGAGTAAATATACTGGGTATTGGTGTTAATTTAGCATATTTTAGCTCTGGAAAAACCTCAAAACATTCTTCCATTAGGTCTAAGGAGACTTGTCCGCCATATTTCCCTCTCATATTTACACAGGATAGAAAAAAATCCGGACCCAGAATACCGCAGTGATTCAGTATCCTTTTGTGTCACTCTGCGTCTTATTCACTGATCACACCTCCTATTAAATTGGCAAACTCCATTGTTAGGAGACCTCAGCAAATCTTACAGCATCTTTCTGATGCTGTGAGTATTCAGTCCGTTCTACTGTCCATTCAGTGGGATGAATATTTATGTTCTGAAGGATTTAGACCTGCTCTTAGGTATCTGTGTCCATAAGACCTTTTCCTTTCCGTTTCCTATTTCAAGCCTTAAATGCTTTCAGCAATTGTGAAAATGTCTCTCAGCAGTTCCTTCTGGTACTGCTAGATCCTCAGTCCTGAACTAGTTCTGAGCTGTCCTTTCTGGGAGAAGAACGTCCTCTTGGAGATTAATACGAGGCAGTTGCTCTACTTGTTAACATAGTGTGAATGCTGGAGGACTAGGAGTGACTGTGGCAAGGAACTTCTGTTTACACCACAGTGAAAGAAGTGCAGTTCTGTGCTAAGGAATTATCACCTTTGTTACAAGGAGATCTTAGTAGGTAGCAACTGGAAATAGAATAGCATGGATCCACACACGGTCTCCTTACAGCACAAATGGTATTTACTACGTACAGTATTTGTCAACAGTGGGTCATGCTGCAACAGTAGATTTTAAGTCCAAATCCTTGGTGAACTGAATGATGGTGTCTGGGCGATTGTCTGTTTTCACTGTATAAATAGCTGTAACGTGGTGTCTTTTGATAAATATAGAGATTGTAATTGTGGTTTTTTATGGCAGATGTGGCTCCCACTGATACCGAAGTTGGCTATGGACCTGCAATGGGTATCAAACAGTACAAGAATAGGCTTCTCACACATCTTTATGCTGAGGGGACTCTTCCTCATTAAGGTTGAAAACATAACTAATCTCAATCAGCCAACCTTCCCATAAAGCTAGTAAAACTGATGATTTTCATTACTAGTCTAAATTGTACAGAAAAGTTATAACTCAACCATCTGTTCTAGTTTGTAAAGTCACTTTGGTAAACCTAACACTAATGTTCAAACCACTAATTAACCCAAAATCTGTTTAATCCTCCTCTGCTAATGAAAAAAAAAAGTCCAGTGCATGATTTCATAAAGAAAATATTCACAAGAGTCAATTAAATCTTTAAAGAACCTCAGCTTTGTGCTTGGGAATATAAGATTAAGAATAACTCAAAAGTCATGTTAAATACTGAACATGCAGGAGGACACTCCCAAAGCTGCTAGCTATAGACAATTCCAATTTTATTTAAATTCATGTTTTCAGTTAGATATCATTGTCCTTTGCAAGTGATACAAGGTTTTGCTATTGATTTTTTTTTTTAAGGGAATGTCAAGAGTGTCTGTAAAGCTACAATCGATTTAATGTCAAAGACGAAATACCACATTACCTCTCAGGAAATCTAATTAATTGAAATATATGCCTTTTTAATATATTTGTATCAAATGTTGTTAACTAATGGGTGTAACAAACCTTTTAGTTGTATTTCCTTCCATAATGGAAATTGTTAGTTTGGTAGTACATGGACAGCACTGTCTCCCATGTGGGCCTGTGATTTCCAATAGGTCTGAATTTCCTGGCTGGGAACAATGAAGTATGGGTTATACTGGGATAATATGTACAATAACTCTTTTTCCATGGTAATCTTGCAGTAGTCTTTGCTACTCCATTTATTAAATTATATTTGCCTAGAGTAAACCCTTTCCCCACTTAGCTACAGTAAAAACAGCAATATAGTAATAAATTGAGTAGATTTGAGAAGACCAATTTTGGGCGAAGATAGTCACAAATAAAGAGAAAAATTGTATGGAAAAATAGAAGTATGAACAGTGGTTTACTCACCATGTATCCCCTCCACTCCTAAATATATCGCTGGGAATTAGTTTCAAGAGTTGTGGTAGCTAGAGTGAAAATACTGAGTTATTTCTCTCATGTGATATGTTATGTTTCTATTCAAAGAAAATAACCTGAACAAGATGATCTCCTGAGAGAACTGTATAAACACACAGGAAAACACACCCTAAACTTCTCTTTTCTTGTTGAAGGTTAAAGAATACTTTTTCACAGCTTCACTCACTAGGAGTAACACCCATTCCATTTAACTTACGGAGTAAGATACTGCTTAACATGAATACTGATATTGGAATCTGCTGTTAAGTTGGTAATCACTAACTTGGCTTCAACAACGACCAAATCCTGGATCCTGCAAGGTGAAGGAGAGTTTTTCTATTGACTTCACAGGGAATAGGATTTGATCCCAAATGCAAATGTCAGGGAAGTGCTTCCAGATAGTTTTGGTATGTCATTTTAGAGCGTTATCTCTTGAAGGGTTTTTTTGTTTCTTGAGGAGTTTTTAGATAAACAGTTTAGACAAGACAAAACTATGGTCATAGTCCTCCATCTGGCAAACTCTCATTGACTTGAGTGGATGTTCTCCTAGATGAGGATTGACTACAGACTAAGAATGGAGCCCAGAAACTGGCCTGCAGTAAATACTTTGCCCATAACTAGTGCTAAGCAATGTGCATGCCCTAAACACAGGGCTTAAAGTAAGGGGGAACGCACCGGAATGCAGTTCCAGGGCCCACAAATTTGAGGGGCCAGAGTTCCGGGGCCCCTAAAAATAGAAGAATCTGGCGGAACACATGTTCCACCCTGCCCTGGCTGCTGGCAGGTCCTACACCCCACCGTTGTTAATCACAATCCTTATTGTGTTATGCAGTGTTTGCTAGTTTGTGACAATAATTGCTATAGACAAACACCAAATAAAATTATAAATATGTTTATGGAGCGATAACTGATGCATATGGTACTGAGAAGTGGTTGTAAATGCCTACCTGGGCTGCGGCCCACACATGCATGAAGGGGGCCCAGACAATATGGGAAGGGGGCTGGAGATTAGGAGGGTTCCGGGGCCTGTTAAATTGTACTTTAACCACTGCCTAAACAATAAATGCATACAACATCTGTGTTGGGCAGGATAGTATTAATATCTCCCTTTTAAAGATTGAGAGTAAGGCTAAGGATGAAATCCTGTTCCCATTGAAATCAACAACAAAACTCCCACTGACATCAGTGTCGGTAAGAATTCGTTGTATTTTTCTAAAGGGAGTGAAGGACAAAGTTGGGATTACAACTTGTGTCCACAACTCCTAGTCCACTTCTTTCTTCTAGACCAAACTGTGCTTTTCATTAAAGGCCTGATTCTGAAGCCTGTATTCACTGGACTGTAGAATTAATGTCTTTCATCAAATTTAGCTTTATTTTAGTCAGATTAAATGTTTTTGAAGTGTAGCATATACTCAAAGTCCTGAGACAATTCCTGTACAACCTGAGGCTGGCCTTTTAATTTATGCTAAATTAATATCCAGAATAACTCCCTCCTCCTTACTTTGGAAGAAGTAAAAGCACTTCTTACATGGCAATAGACTATCCAAAGAGAAGAGAAAAAGGAGTTTTACAGATGATGTGATGTTTATTTCAGATGTTTTGTGCTTTCATTATAATACATCCTTCATATTATGAATTTATCATTGGAAAAAAGGATAAATTATTTTATAATGTAAAAGAATATAAAAAAGGATACATTCTTAGTCTATTAGTGGAAGTCCTCTGTACCTGGGGCTCTTGCTAAGGTCTAAAGGAACAGCAGGTGCTCAGACACCTCTGTAAAATTCAGATTAAGTGCTTCAAGTTGGGCTCCCAAAACCAGTGGTCACGCTGGAAAGTTTTAGCTTAAGTAACTGGTTTATACCTTTAACAGACATTACTGGCAGAAGAGTCTGTCCCTTTACATCACAGCCCTCTTCTAGATCTAATCAGTTGCAAGATATTGCAAAGCAAAACGTATCACCAAATCATTGGGCAGTGTGGTCATTATAACAATGGCATTGTTTTAAAAAGATGGAGGCAAAACTGATTGGTGAGTCAGTGGTGTCCTGGGAAACACATTTGCATTGTAGTCTGCCTCTCTGTGCACTTCCCCAAATGGCGTAGTTGACCTGATACATTCCTTTATTATTATTATTTTAAGGCTTCAGGATCAAATTTCCTACTTTGCTATAAATGAATGCAATCATGAGTGGAATCTTGAATTATATTGAAAGATGTAAGATAATGTACTTATAGATAATGTACTCTTAGATGTAAGAGTTTAAAAATCAGAACAAAATAAATTTTTAAAAGATTTAATGGTGACATTCTGGAGCTATTGTGTCTGCAGTGCGTGCAGGAATTCTATAGACAGTTAATGGCTTTGTCTGCACATTTCTCATGGGACATTTTGAAATTGTACACCTTAGGCATAATGATGTGTTGGTACAATAGCATGCTGTCACCATCAATAATATTTATTTTTCATTCTGAGTTTGACCATACATACTGACAATTTAATGATTTTCTTGAAGAGTCCAGACCGGTGGAAACTATGCTTATTGTTGAGTTAACTCATTTGGAGGATGGCAGCATACATCAATATTCATTACCCATAGGTTGCAAAAGCACATTTCTTTCTGTTCCTGACCAAAGAAAGTTAACATGCGGCAAGGAGTGTGCAAAATGAAGAAGAGAAAACGCTGTAATTACAATGTAGTTACTTTGGAAATCCGTCAGAGGAGTATACAAAAGTAACAGAGCTCTCTAATGTCGGTACAATTTAGCCCTCTGCCCCTGAAATTCTCAAGTGTAATTGACACTAATTACGTAGAAATCTACTGGTGAAAACTGAGCTATTCTACCGTAAACTCCGTTGCTGCTGAACTTGGTTAACAAGTCACTCATGGCTTCAACAGATGTTTTCACCTTTGGCCAGTGGGAGCCTGTTTTGCCCTCGTGCTCTTTCCGGAAGCACACAATAAACTAAAAATAATTGGACCTGATCTTTGCTGTTTTATGAAATGGAAAGTGCCTTTTTATTGATTTGACCAGTTAGCATGTGCCTGCAGCTTTAAAAATAAATAAATAAATAAAAATCTTCTGCAGTGCTGTACAGCATCATCAAACCCATCAGTGCTGAGCCCCAAAATTCCTCTTGCTTCCTCTATACTGAAACAATGTTGCTTTAAAAATAGTGCATATGGAATTCCAAATGGAATTGAGAGCTCATTTCAATATCACTGTTTTCTTTGCTCTTTTTTTTCCCTTCAAAAAACAGTCTAGGCGTCATTATATTTTCCAGCAAGCTGTCTTGTATGCCCTGAAGGGAATATTATAAGATTAAATGCAGAGCAGCATTCCTCTAGCAAGGTGAATGTTTCTCATTACAGAGATCCCTGGTTGATCTCCTAAATATAATTCCCTGTAATAATGTGAAACTTCTGAATTATGTATTGTTTCATATTAGATCAGGAATATAATTTCTGAAAATAAATTTATTGTCATCAGCAAATCATCTTATGAAGGTTATCTCTAAACATGGAAAGAAAGAGCAGATGCTGTTTTCTGAGAGATTATCATCGCTACTTTTGGGTTTTTAGGAGGAAATGTTAAATATGGATTTAAAATGTGATGAGCCACAGTTCTGTTAACATGGGGTATTCTGTTGTAACATTCTTTATCCTTTAGCATTTTGCTCACTTGAATGAAAACCTCCCCGTCTTTGAATTCCATGGCAAAGATTTCTTCCTTGTATCCCTCTCCAGATGACGTTGATGACAAGGATCACATCAGCCACACTCAGCTATTGGTCTGAGGATTGAATGCATTTGCTTTGTAACTGGTTTACATGTTCAAGGCATTCTTCACAAGAGGCTGGCTGTGTAAAGAAGCTGCAAGCACAAGCAACTGCATTCTAGCTCAACAGCTTTATAAACAGGTGCAGCCAAACCCAAGATTTTGGGGGTAGATCTTGTGGAGCGCTGAGCACCTTCCATGAGCTCCTGTGAGCATCCTCAGTGGGTCTGGAGAGTGATGAAGCCCTCCCAGAATGCACTTGGGGTATGATCCATAAAGCAACTTGGGTATCTAAACTCCCAATTGAGATGTCTACGTTCCCATGCACAGCATCACTGCAGTCTACAAAACTTCAGCTTGGCTGCTGCCTAGCTCTGTAGACACCTAATTTCACTTTGTGCCTGACTTTCCACTGTAAAAGTTCCCTAATTTTAAACCCTTATGTGTGTGCACTGCTGCTTCCCACTAGGCACCTGAAGGCCTAAGCCCCAGAGCAATTCACAAACCTGGATAAGATAGACCTCCAGCCTACTAAGTTGTGCGCCGGGTCCAATCTGGTAGGCGGTCCATGGAGGGAGGTGGAGATGGTGTCCCTTTTATAGCTCAGTGGCAAGAGCACTCATTTGGGATGTGGGAAACCCAGGTTCAGGTCCCCTCTCTCTGCCAGAGGGGGAGGGAGCATTTGAACAGAGTGATCTAGCCACTGAGCAAGGGCTTTTCTGACATGGGGCTCCCTCAACAGGGGCTCTCCTGTTGGAGCACTTGCACTGTGGGTAAAGAAGGAAAGAGTTGCCTGGAGTGGGAGACTGGACCCAGGGTCTCCCACCTCCTAGGTGGGCGCCCAGCCAGGACTGCTCGACTCTGGATAAATACTTAGTCAGAGAGAGTGTGGGAATGGCCCCCCCCCCATAGTTTTGGAGAGTGTGAGATGACGCTGAACTCATTTCCTCAAGAATCAGGTCGGGCAGTGTGATTTCACTGCTGGGTTCCCATTCATGGATAGTGAACACATCTAGCTACCTGCCTGAAACCACGACCTAAGTGCCTGCCTCTGAAGGAGGGGAGGAGCTTAGCACGAATCCTGTCGTGGTCATCTCCCATTGGCTAGCTCAGGAAGCTCCCTGCCTAGCGCATTACTAAGCCAAGAGAGCCCAGAGGATTAGCTCAGTTCTGTGGATTGCAATGGTGTTCCTGCGGTTTTCTAGGTGCCAAAAGTGAGATGATGCGATGCTTAGTGTTGCAATGCTTAGCTTCCTTCGTGGATTCCCCCTGGCTATCTTAGAAGGTTGAGCCTTTTGTAATTTTACATCTGATCAGATATTCAGAGATGAATAAAATACTAAACACGTACAAATGAATTTTTGCTAGACTAGGAGACTCGGGAGGTAGAGTGCTAGCTCTGTATCCGGGACAGAGGTTTAAGTCACAGCTGAAGTTTCAATTAACGGGAGTTTGTGGTTTCCTGCTGTGTCTCTAATGGATAATAGTTCACATTAAAGAGAACTAAACATAATTTAGCGCATTTTGGTACAGATGGCTGTCTGTGCTGAAGCGATGGCCACCTGGTGACTATATTATTCTTCACCCCTAAAGAATGGTTCTCGGGGTCAGGTCTGTGCTCACTGGCAGGGATATGTGCAGAAGCTTGTTCTGTGACTCAGCATGCCACCTGGCCTGTCTAATTAAGGACTACCATTTTCTGCTCTGATGGCCCCTTAACCTTGGTATAAACAAAATTCACAGGAAATTTAGTATGATCATAAACATCTCTAACTAATGATCCCTTTATAGATCTGGAATGAGAAGTCTGGTGATTTTTAGCTCACTTTGTTCTGATTTGGTAAGTAAAATATAGAAGTGAAGAAGACAGAAATGTTTGCTTTCCTCCTGAGTGGAAAGGGTAGTTCAGGGACTCAATCTTGCTGAGCTGGAGCAAACTACTACACAAGCCATATGTAAAGCTCTGTTCTCGATGCCATCAGCTGACTTGCAAGTTGCAAAAGGTGCTGCTTCCTGTTCATACAAGAATTTTATTACAGAATACTTTAATTACGAACAATTAAGAAGTTAGCAAGGAATCAATAAATGAATCTCTTCTCTTGTGTTTCTAATTTCTCAGTCTGGTGAAGCCTTGACTATAATTTCAAATGGAAAAGCTTACATAATGCATGTAAAAGACCTTAATGTTTTTATTAAAGAACAAAATTATATTTTCAGCAACAAACTGGGAAATGATTCATTATTTGGATAATGAGATAAACAAAGATGTGCTGGCTCAAATATATTGTGATCCCTTTTTGTGAGATTCATTAAATGGAGCCTCTGCCTTCTCAAATCCCTGTCACTGTTCTCTGTCTTACGGGGATTAAACTCTGAGATAGATTATATTTCACTCAACCATAGTGGATTAGTTGCAGTTTTTACCTTTTTAATTAAACAGCTGCTGTAACTAAACACAATTTTGAATTATTTAATAGTCTACAGTACTTTACTCAACCCACACTGCTTGGATTTTTTAATTATATGAACCTATACATTTTTTATGATGAAGGCTTTCCTAAGATCAATCGACAGGCACTAATAATGTCTTTTCTTAGTGTCTAAAGCTTCAAATAATTAAAACTAAATGAAAAGCCAAGACTATCTAAGAAAAGATCTACACTGTCTAAAATTTACTTTGTGGCTTTTGAGAACTTTTTTTTTAAGTGTGTCATTACTGTTGTATGTTGTTCAATTTACAGCATCTGTTTTCTTATATCCCAGCAACATACTACTATAAGCATTGCGGTGAACAATTCAAAATGCAGTAATTGTACAAGATTAATGAGCATCAACTCTTATCAAAGCATCCTGACACTGAGGATTTAATTTAAATGTTGAGATGAATGTACATTTAGGAGTTTCCTCTTGTAAGATCCAGTACATTGAATGTGAGAAATGTTTCATTATCACTTATAATCAAAAGTAAATCAATCAGTCAAGTATCTGTTCTCAAAATGAGTTAGTTTGTATGACTGAGATAATTCTTTTTTTAGATGGCTTAGATTTGTAGACAGGCCAATTCTATCGTATTTAAGAAAGCTAACTGAATGGTCTCGAAATGTAAATGGGGAATTATCATTGAACAGGTGTATTTCTAGTGAGGTCCTCTGGAGATTGGTTCTTGGCCCTTTGCTATTTAATGTTTTAATTGAGAATGTGGAAGGAAACAAAAGCATGGGTGATAAAGTGTGCAGATGAGACACAATTTGGGGGCGTGGTGAATAATGAAGAAGGCAGGTCACTGATTCATAGGAGATTGGATTGCTTGCTAATGTATGCACCAGCAAACAATATGTGTTTTAATACAGATACATTTATCTTTATATAGCTAAGAACAAAGAATGTAGGCCACATATACACAATGGGGGAATCTCTTGGGAAGCATTGACTCTGAAAAGATTTGGGAGTCATGGTAGAGAATCAACTGAACATGAACTCCTCGTACAATGCCGAGACCAAAAAAAAACTATTACAACCCCAGATTTCATAAACAGGACTCTCGAGTAGGAGTAGAGAAGTTATTTGGTTCAACAGCTGCTGGAATACTGTGCCAGTTTTGGCATCCACAATTCAAGAAGAATGCTGTTAAATAGCAGAAGGTTCAGAGAAGAGCCTAGAGAATGATTAAAGGGTTAGAAAACTTGCTTTATGGAGATAGATTCCAGGAGCTCACTCTGGTTTACTTTAACAAAGAGAAAGTTAAGAGATAATTTGATAACAGTCTCTGAGTACCTTCAGGAGGAACACCCATCTAATGATGAGTTTTGCAATCTAGCAGAGAAAGAGTAACTAACATTTGAACAACATGCCTAGGGTCAAGGGGCATTCTCCGTCACTGACAATTTTTAAATCAAAATACGATGTTTGTCTAAAAGATGTGCACTACAAGTTGAACATCATAACAGAACATCCCAGAGCTATGTCCAGAGTCTTGTACTCCTGGTGGGGCCATCCTTGATGAAAAGATCTGAGGTGAGGTTCCAGACTAAGTGTGGTCCAAACTTTGAAAGACAGATCTGGCTACCTCTGCTCCCGTAAGTTACAGTAAATGGCACTACCTGCAACTGTTGACCGGAGTAGGTCAACTAGCTCCCTCAGGAAAGTCTTCTATGGTGGACCAGGCAATCAAGCTGATTGCTTATCTCCCTGTCCCTGAAGGTGGATGGTAAGACCTGCGTGGACAGCCTAGGACATCAATTCTGAGGCCTTCCACTGCACTGTGACCCTTCACCAGTTTGGATTCAGATGGGCCTGGATGAGAAAGTGAGGGAGACTCTGCACAGATTCCCTTACTTAAATCCAATTCACATGCCAGACATGACAGCAACTCATCAGTGATCTCATGGTCATCTCTGAATTAGAAGGAACAACAACTACCACAACGTATTGTGGAAACTTCTGCAACCCGTGTTATGTAGGAGGTAAAAAGAGATTATCATTTTGGTCAATTCTAACCCTCACCCTATGAATAAATTTTATGATGTCAGCAAAAGAGTAACCGTTAGATTGGGAGCACTTTATGGGAGTAGGTGCCAGTGGAGACAAACACTACCCTAATTCAGGGAGTAAGCACTGGATGTCAGTGGGTTTAAAGGGTCCAAAATCAGTGTAAAACAGAAGAGAATCTGGACCCAATATGAGAGTTGGCGTATGTGGACATTCTGAGTCCCAGATTATTGGGCTGGTAATGGGATTATTAGGAAGGGAAATCGGAGAATCATTCTAAGTGTGAATCTGAATGTAATGGTGGAGGTTCCAAACCAGGCGATGGATGGTTGACTCGACTCACTGATATTGTAGAATAAAAAGATGGTGAAAGATTAAGAGAATGAGAAGGAAGTATTCTTAGCAGCAGCAGGAGTAATATTTGATGCCCCCAGAAAACTACGGAATAGCCAAAGGTCTCTAGGCCTTATATATGACATAATGGAGGAAATGTTAATGAAATTCAAATCACAAGGTATTAGATGAAGTCCTGGGAAAGGGAGCTGTGGAAAGAGAAGAGGCAAACAGAAAATCTGGCAAGAAACTCTGTGAGGTTTGTAAATGAGCTTGGTAAGATGTAGCAGCATGATTGGAGTGAACTGTGTGGGCTAAAAAGAGAATGGGAAAAGGGGCTGGTTGGACAATAATAGGGTTAGGGTTGGAGTGCACTGTGTGCGGTGAAAAAAGAATGGGAAAAGGGGCTGATTGGACAATAATGGTCATCTAATCTTATGTCACTATGGGCCTGATCCTGTAACCTGGCAGATCACTGGACTCCCACAACGCTCTGTTATTTCATGTAGGAAAAGCTCACAGGAGCAGAGTGTATGTCCATTGCTGCTTCTGAGATTGTCCTTTACATCTGTGACAGGGCAGGGTCCCGCACCCGGTTCTTTTCAAGAACAGACCAGTCAGACGTTCTGGTCAAATGCCTTGTGTTTCATTTCACTATGTTTTCTCCCTGGCCAGTGCAAACTCATGCAGCTCTATATTAAAACATCATACCATCCTGAGCTCACTCAGCCAAGCAAGGGGGGGACAGAAGGTATCTTACCCCAATTGCCTGCCAGTGTCTCTGTTCACCCATGAGTACTTCCTTCCTGTGCTGTTTCTACCTCCTGGGTAACGGGCTAAGTGGCTGTTCACTCCAGTCCACCAGTTAGGCCCAGCTCTTCCTACTCAGGATGGCTGATAAAGCAGCTACTGGTGTCTGCCGTGACCAGCTGTTTTTGAACATTCTGTCACGATATCAACACAAGAGGAGGAAGAAAGGAAATTAGCCAATATTTGCCCACATGATTTTGTTTTAAAATAGTTTTCATTGTTTATTAACAGTTCAAATACTTATTACATGTCCTCATTACCGTGTTAGAGTGCATGCACATGCACTCTTCCAAGAAGATATCGTGAAGTAATTCTTCAAATGCTTTATTCTTACCTTAAAACTATTTGGAAGAACATTTGGAAAAATTCCCCCATCAACCTGGAAGGCCATTTTAAAACTTTTCTCTCCAGGTATGAAAAATATACCACATGTAATTGACTGATAAAATGAATGCTTGCAAATATATTTTTTAAGAAACAAATTTGTTATAGTAGTTCAAAATTCCAAATGAAAAATCCAGATTTCTGTTTTCTTTTTAATTTTTTCCCCCCTATCTTGTACAAAATAGCAGCTAGAAAATCCTAACTACTGTGTGATTTGATGGTGGGTGGTTTTCTTTACTAAATGCACACACCTTTTTTTTTTTCCCCAGGGCTGAGATGTCTGCCAAGTTCTAACTCACAGTAAATGTTCTCTGTCAGTTTATAAATCTGCCAGTAGGTGTTACAGTGGAAGTGACTGTGAAATCTAACTATGGTCCAGATGCTGGTAAACCTTACTCAAAGGAGTTATACCAATTGAGTTCAGTTAGTCTTCAGAGCTGCTTGCATAAATAAGGGTTATTCAAGGGCCAAGCTTCTCGGATGTGTCCTAGTATCGTCATGCAGTACAGACTTATCACAAAGAGATTTATCACTGCATATCTTCTCATACATATGTAGGCTTCCTACTCTGTTAAGAATTAACAAACCAGGGACCTTAGTGTCCTTTCACATTAAGATGTGATATCATGATGTGACCCTAAACATTAGTTATATTAACCTCCCTTCTTTATTTCCTTTCTGTTTGGGCCCCAGTTCCTGTATGTATCTGTGAGCATGTGAGCGGTCCCAATGAAGCTTTTGTTAAAATAGGGTCTTTGTTATATTTCTTTCAGTTTTTTCCATTCAGACTGATAGTTTTAGCAATTAAAAACTAATTGGATTATGCTTTGGAGCAATGAGAAGCATTCATTTTCTGGGAAACCTCTTTGGGAATCTAACACAGAAAGGAGGAGGATTTGGTTACTGGTACCCTATAGGCATTTAGTGGTACATGAATACATATCTGAAATGAAATTAGATGAAGTTAGTGCAGAACTTTTTTATGTTAAGATGGAAGTTAGTTTGTTTTAATTAACTGTCAAAGGGAATAAACATTAATATCTATGAAAAAATAGAAGGATATGACTGGGGTAGTTTTCACTGTATATTTGCCATTTGTTATGGTGGGAGGTTTGTGGGGCTTTGGGGCAAATCCTAGTGGGCTTGTAAATATTATAGAACATACGTGAAAAATATTGAAAAGATTAGAGCAGTGCTCAACCCAAAACTCTTGATCCCAACACTACAGCCAAGTATGCACCCTTTACTCCCTCTCTAGAGTGGACATGAACTTCAGGAATCTGTACAAAGTACAATTGTTGTGGGTTGGAAGGTGAACTGCTCCACCTCTGATTTTAGGAGTAGAGCATCTTGTCCGGATTAAATGTAATGGCTAAACCCAACTTTGACCAGATTCTCAACTGGGGAAAATTGGCATAAGTTCATTGATATCAAGGGAGAAGTGTTGATTTACACCAGCTGAAGATCTGGCCCTTTACCTCTGCATGCTCTGTCAGAGAGATCTTTGCTTGGCAAGGTCTTTTAAAGACTGTAAAATATGTTAAAAGGCAAAACAAACAATTCTCCTCTTGGAATCTGTCTTGAGAATGACCAGCTATTTGGTGTCGAGATCTTGTGGGACACTAGCCACCTGTATATTTGGGGGAGGTTGCATGTTGGTTCCAATGTGAATGTTGTTTACAGCAGCAGACATCCATATTTTGGCTTTGGAATATCAGGGTTTACATGAATGTAGTGATTATTTTTAGCTAGAACAAATTTTAGCATTGATTATTTGCGTTAGTAATTCAAGCTGAAAATACTCATTGAATATGTATTGAGTGGATATTCTGTTCCCCCTTACATTCTGTGTACTAGTGTACTTTCCAGCAAACCCAACCAAATAATGGCGATGATCATTCTCCTCTCCGTAACGGGCGTAGAGTAGAATGCAGTATTGTTCCAGGCACACTGGATTTTCAGGAATAATGAATTTATTAACACCACAACCATGTTTTGAAAGAGAATACAAAAAGAAGAAAAACAGGAAAGAAAGAAATATGACTAAATATTGTTGGCGCATGGAAAAAACCCCCAGTAATTTCTTCAACCCCTGCAGTCATTCTTGGATTTTTAATACTCTTCTGCTTATTGGACCTTTACATTGCACTCATGTTGTTTACTAAATAATTTCAGGCCATTGTAGTCAAACTGAAAATGATGGCTTCCCAGAGTTCCATTTTTTGAGCTTTCAGTGTGTGATGCTAGCATCTGGCTGGGTGCTGCTGCTGTTTGAATCATTTGATTGTAGGTTGTCAAGGTTGCATATTTTATTTTACTTTATTTTAACTGTGGGGCTCAATATGAGTCACTTTCAAAATGCTTTCCTTTCTGGTGCTATGAATGCTGGAAAAAGGCAAAGTTGAGGTATTTATACTTCTGTCTTTCCCTCCCTCCAATTTCCAGATTTAAAAGTAAAACTCATACAGTTATCCGGAAGGTATCATTAAGAGGGCTGCTCAAATGCCTTTAATTCAAAGTTTTTTAAAAATCTTGTAAATCTCAAGCAGTACACAGAATCCATTTCACAGGCAGTATTTGTGTTCAATTGTTTTGTTCTATTATTTTGATAGCAAGGCTCTGTTTAGGTTCTCTCCTGCACTAACCCAAAATGTTTATGTATCTGCTACATGGATCTTTTCTTCATTCCATGCAGTAACGGAAAGAATTATTTCTGTTGTTTGAAGCAGAAAGCTATTAGGCATAGGCATCATAACTTGTGACTGCCTGCCGAGACGTTCTCATGCTACTGTTAAGACATTTCCCGTATGACTAGAGCTGGGTGGATGATTGGTTTGGTTTGGTTTGGTTTGTCAGTGGTTCTGAAACATGAACAAAAAACTTTTGTTTCAGGTAAAAAAAACTTTCTTTCTTTCTTTCTTTCTTTCTTTCTTTCTTTCTTTCTTTCTTTCTTTC
>ML685770.1:26163559-26182696 GCA_007922175.1 Pelusios castaneus
ACGGCCGTTCTACACTACATGGGTGACTGGCCCGGTCCCCCTCAAACAGCTGTTCTACACTACATGGGTGACTGGCCCGGTCCCCCTCAAACAGCCATCCTACACTACATGGGTGACTGGCCTGGTCCCCTTCAAAATAATTGCCAAGAAAATATTTCTATTTTAGCTTTTGAAAACATGATCGACTACAGTGTAGCGCCTTAACCTGTGTTTTCTTCAGCAAGCATCTGTCAGCAGGTATTTTCTTGCTGCAGAGCTGGGGTGGTTGATGGACTTGTCTCCCTTACTCTGGTGTCCATTAGTTACTGGTAGCAACAGAGCTCCTGAGTTTTTTCTTAGAACTGGCCATTGCTAATTAACATGGGGCTATACAGTGCCAAGTCGTGCAGAGCCATACCTGCTAGCTGATGCAGAAAAAGCAGCTAGTATTTGGCGTCTACACATTGAAAAAAAAAAAGTGACATTCGTAATACACTTTATGTGCTAGACAGTCATGGAAATGAAGAAGCAGAGAATCCCAGAGGAGTTTACCCCTCCCCTCCTAAGCAAAGGAAATTATTTGAGTTTTTTGAACTGACTGCCAAAATGTAATAAGATATGAAAGGGGCAAGGATCTTCATTTCATTAACACAGAGTCCCCGCAAATGTCATTTTCTGGTGCTAAGCTGCTTTGGGAAATGGGGTTCTTTTCAGATTCCAGCAAATAGTTTGGAGGCACAGCACATTTCTCTTCCTCAGACGTTATCTGTAGTGCACTTTAAAAGTAGAGTGAGTTTCATTCCTTTACATGAACAGAGAGAATTTTGATTTGTTATATATTTCACAGCTACTGTAGATTCTCTTTCCATCTTAAATGGTAGTTTATTACGATTAAGTGCTTTCTTATGTAGATGTATTGAAAGGGCCTTTGATTTGGATGAAATTAAATTTGATTCAATTAAAATGTAAGTAGATTGAAGCACTTTTGTGAAAGGAAAATGAAAAAGGCTCTCTGAAAGGGAAAGAAAGCCAGACATGGAATCAGAAGATTGCTATCAAGTAGAGAGACCGATTTTGAAAATTGGCTACCGGTAAAATTACCTGCAGGTAAGAGTTTAACCTTCTGGTACACAGAAAAAGAGAGTCATGTGATTGTTAGCCAAGAAATTATCCCGGAGTGAGTGAGTGACTTGGGTCAGATCAAGTATTACTCATTAGGATTCAGCACGACTACTCTAGCATGAAGGAGTAAAGGAAACATGAAAGGGAAGATTAAAGGAGAGGAATGAGAGCAGGAAAAAGGGATTTGTTCCTGTGCTATGGACCTATTCTCACTTTCTGTACTGTATCCCATTTCAGCCTTTGCTAAAATCCACATCTCAGGCATCTTGTATGTTCTCCAGACAAGACAGGATAGAGCTCTGCGTGTATGTGTAATACTGCTAGTCTTTTCAGAAGGAGCCATCAAAATAAGCAGAGGGGTCCGAGGGTAACACCTCACCCTGAAGAGACAAATAGATTATGTTTAGGGGTTCCACAGTGGGGCCCTGGATTGTTGCTAACACATGCTGCAGTTATTCACTCCCTTATTTCTCACCTTCGTTACAGTAGCATGTTGCCGAATCAGGTAGTTGTACGTAGGCTCTTCCCTTTAATAAAGGGGGGAGGAGTGGACAAGATGCTACAGTGTTTTGTGGGACAGAGATTTTGAAATGGGGAGAAAGTCAACTGTTTTCTTTTCAGAATATCCTCTGTGTCCCTGTGGAGCTCTGCTAGTTTTTCAACACTTGTGTCCTGAAGAGCTTTATGCCAGTGTGTGACAGCTACATCGATCAGAGTAATACCTTACTCCCTAAGTTGGCCTTTTGAGTTCAATGGGTCTGTCTATTCAGCGATGAAGGGTTCGTTCATTGTGAATAACAATGTAATTAGTAACATCATAGTGTAAAAATCTTACAACTTTTCACACAATGTCACCAAACATATTTTACCAGGACAATGATCATCAGCAAATTATGAGCTGTCAAATGGTACCTCATAAAGTATACTTTATATAAAATCCATTCTAAAATTGTAAATCCATTGTGGGGATACAAGTTCCAAAGAGGAAAGCCATGTTAGTCTCGTTCATAGGGTTACAGACTGTCATAAATGTGCTACAAGGAGTTCACCAGAAAACAGTTTATTTGCTGTTGGGTTTTTTTAATACAGAAAATCAAAGCTTAGTGTTCATTAAGTGTTCTAGATTCACAGCCTCGATGATTGAAATGGGCATCCAGACACATGGTGAAAGGTGTTTTCGAAATCTGTGCATAAGCAGAAAGAGAGGAATCCTCTTTTTATCCATGGGGTAGATACACCATGGGCAGCAGCTATGGAAGCAGCATAGACCATATCACTAATGCACTACAGCCCTGCAAAGCTAATGAATCCTCCACGCTCGGAGTCAGCCAAGACGTCCAGCAGAGGTGTCAGGTGTGGTAGACGTTTTGCGATGTGAGCCCTTGTCCATTAGGAATTGAACGGAGACGCTAACTTCTGTATAGGCCGCATCCAAAGGTGGCAGCTTTACTACTTAGCAATGGCCAATTTCAGGTGAAAGACTTCATATTCCATTACCAACCTCTACCGCTATTGAGACCCCAACACATTTATTGGTTTAGTTTTTAGAAAAGTTGCCACTGTCCATGTGCACACTGTATCTCAGACAGCACTGGTCCTCTCCAGATGAATCATTGACATTTGTTTTGTCACTTGTATACAAACTAAGAGGGAGTATCATGTTCTTGCTCACATACGTTTAATTTTTAGACGTGTTTGAATAGTTGTTTGCAGAATATCAAGAGTGTCAAATATTTCAACTCAGAGACATCTGTCAAGGGCATTCTTTTTCTTGTTAGTTTGGAAGGAAGCAAGTCTTCAAGAACATAGATTAAAAAAGTGTAACTAATGTTAAGTTATTGATTTAAAAAGACCAACTGCAAGGAAATTTAAGTTCATCCTAATGTAATTGATTGAATAGTCTCAGTTATGGTGTGACATTGCCTGTTACATGAACATTAAGTGCTTCCTTTAACTTAGATTTTTCACATTTCATAATGGTAAAGTTATTTCTCCTCATTGCTCGCCAGTAATGCATAGAGGAACTCCTTTGGCCATGCAAGTTTTTGGTTTGTAAACGTTATTTGACTTCTCCGATTAAAAAATCACCTGCCCTCTTAAAATGAAACCTTACTGGATGCTGAGTTCACTTGATGAAGGGGAAAATTAAATTCGGGTTTAAAGAGCAACTGCGAGCAAGTACTTTCCATAATATTTTTTTCTGTGCAGCATGATGGATTTGTTAAATGCACAAATACTTACTCCTCTTAAGAGCTGCAGTAGTATGTTAGGGGAATGTGCATTAAGAATAATAAATAGATTATGGTAAAATGTGTAAGGTATTATGAAGCCATAATATACAATAACTATTATTGTTAATTCATGTAGCCAGCGTACACTATAATAATTACAAAGGAATCCTTATGGTGCACGCTGTGAAGGCATATTAAAGCAATACACAACTGTCATTTAAAATCTAATGGGTCCTTTGACGTACAATAACGCTAGATCCAAAACAGTATGTCTATGACTCTACTGTTAATGTCACCCTTTATATGTTTTTATTTTTTTTCAATATCATCATAAGAAAAATTATAATCCCGAATTATAGCTAGTATATATTCTATACAAAATACACCCATACAAACAGAGCCATGCTGCTTTATATTTGGTAATATGAATTATTTTATAATGAAATCCATCAATAATCTTTGTATCTTTATTATGAACGTCAAAGTAATGGTTCCTGACAAAATGAGGCTCTCGCCTACTTCGAAGATTCTTCACTGATTTTAAAAAAGAGTGGTTGGGTATGTTTCTTTTTAACAGCTGGATGCCAGCTAGACCAAATAACTTAATGCATTTCAAGGATATGAAATGTCCGGAATCTTTGACCTCAATAAATGCAGTAACCCTTGTATAAGGAATTTTTCAATTACTGGAGACCAAAACTTGGTGGCTGGCATGAGGTCAGATAGAGTATCTGTTGTACCAAAGGAAAAACGGGCAATGAACAATGCAGAAGGTTAATAAACAGCACAAATAAAAAGGATTCTATTTCGCTCGTGTAATCCCTGACACAATAGCGTAGCTTAGAAACGTAATGCACGGAAGCAGTTATCAAGAATTAATCAAATGTTAGGTGGAAAGCAGAACGGGGACAAAAAAGGACAGAATTAATAAAGTAAAGGGTGAGATGAAATAAAGTATTACACTGGAAATGCGTTGGTTAATTAGAATGAAGGAATAAAGGTGTACAGATAAAGCTCCCATTCAAGAGTGCTTTTAAAATTTCAGTAGGTTCATATTCTACAAAGAAATATTGTGATATTTTCTTAGCTCATATATTTAAAATAATAAGCTTCCATTGGGTATTTCAACACTGTAAAACCCAAAGAACTAATCCTTTTAATCTACCACTATGAAGGAGATCTGCTAATCCTTGTGAATGACTGTATATCCTGGTGGTGTATCAGCTCAGAATTTCTGACCTTTCTTGCAAACACTGTGCAAAGCTCTGGCCCCAGAAAGGCTACTCTTTCAATGTAGAATACCATGTAGCCTCTTTGAAAGCCCATCCAATATATTTCTTTCTTTAAATGTTCACCGTTGCACAAAATGATGGGGTTTATGCTTTTTTCTGTTTTTCTTCCATTTATGGTGAACAGTGAAATCAACTTTTACAGACATTTACTGATATATATGTAATCTGTCCAAGCCTAGCTTGAACTAAGTATATAAAACCCAATTTGTCCATTCTAGAGAACAAATTCTCATCTACTTTCTGCAGGAGGCCTGTGAATGTTCTTTCTCATCCAGCTGTTAACTTCTGCAGGCAGTTCCCTATTTGCTTCCCTATTGTTTGTCTTCAGGGGTACCAGCAAAGTGATCAAAGGGTGCTGGGAATGTGTCGTGCACCGATCCAGCTCCTCCTTTCAGCAGCAGACAGGAAATGGAGTGTTGCCATGTCTAGATAGTATTGGAACCTTCTAATTTCAAACCTGGACTGTTGGTGTGGGTTTGCCCATCTCTAATAATTACTATCCAGATAACGAGTCCCATTAGGTGTAAATAGTTTTCCTTTCCTTTAAGATTGATTCATTGTCTTGTCCTTCATTCTATAATGAAGGGGAGGGTGAGGTGCAGTGCATTTTCTTTTTTCTTTCTTAGTTTGGTACAAGCAAAATAGGGATATTAACTGATGGAAGAGAAAAATGTATCTTCATGGAATGGCTGGCGTTGAACTGTTCCTTGTGTGGTTGGTTAGGGTCTGGACTGGAAGACATTCACAAAATGGTGGCATCTAGTTCTCATTTTAAATAATACTCCTTGCAGGTTCTAGCTGTTCATTTTGTCCCCTCTCTTATGGACGAACCGAGCTTTCCTGTTTTTGCACTCCCTTGCTGTTTTGCAAGCTGCTGAGCCTTCATTGCCACCTCTGCATCTAAAAAGGAGCTGATCTCAAATGCAGAGGGGAACCGGGAAGCGAGCAGCAGAATGGGAAGGGATCACCATGGCAGTCAAAACCTCTTTTTCAATTGTTTCAATTTCCCACCCACTCCAATAGTATTCTTTTCCCTGAAAGTGGCAATTGTATTAATAGTCAGAAGCACAGAGGCCAGTTTCAGGAATGCATTAGTAGGTTTTTTTTATTGGGTTCAAAGCTATCTTGTAAGATCTCTGTTTGGGACTTCAGGCTGCAACAGTGAAGGATGTGGACATAGTTCCTGTAGGGCTAGTGTTAGTTTACCCTACTGCTGGGCTGCCTTCCCTCTCCATCTGACATTTTTCCTTTTTTTCTTACTTGATGATTGTGAAGAGCTTGCCATTGTATCCGGTTCTGCGTGCGAGACAGCAGTGAATGAACTCATGGGTGAGACACCTTAGCATTACTACATGAAAGACACTTAGATTTCTCACAAAGTCTTGAAACAGCAATAGGTTTGAGATAATTGCACCATTGTTATGCTTGATTGCTGAAATATACCTTCAGAATTCAGAAACAAGCATAGGGTGTTCATGAAATCATAATGAAATAAACTGAGAAAATACGTATTTCCATTGCAGATTTAGATTAGGCACTACAGAGTTCAGTTCATCATTAGTTTTGCTCAAATACAATATAAGTAATGTGACTATTTAGCTGCAGTATGCCGCACCATCCCTGCTGGCCCACTCTAACTTGCATGAACACTACTTGCTCACTTTTTTCCTCTTTGTATTACTGTTTATTTCAGCAATGGCCCCTGCCACTGGAAGTGTGATATGCTAACTAGTGTACGTGTAGGTATCACTGCTCCCTGTGGCTGACATAGAGACATTAATGGGCCTAATTCCAGCTTCCCGTGAACCTCAGGAATTCATTCAGTCAATGCAAAGGAAGTATTAATAAAACGTGACCAAATCAGAGCTATTTACATCCATATTCCATAGATGTAAATTACTACACCAAGGTGCAGGACAATGGAATATCTTTACTGTTTCTTGCTAACGGAGTGTCCCTTTCAGGTCAAGTTCTGAAGGGCTATGATATTAACCTCTGTGCTCAGCTGACTACCATTGTCCATTTCTTTGCAACCATATGTTCATTACACAAACACCTCTGCTAGATAATTGACTGTCAGTCAAGCTGTGTCCTTAAGGCACATAATGGAAGTCAGGCTTACGTGTCACCCAGCCCAGTATTTTTCTCATTGATGGCATTTCCATTATGCCCAACACCATAGAACCCAAACACAGAACACAGTTTGTTAGATCTGTGCAGCTCAGATTGGGCAATCCACACTTTGCCCGTGTTACTGTTAAACGAACAGTCATATTTTCCATTGGTTACAGATATTTACTCCTCGGATGGTCTCTTTTTGTCATTAAAGGCGAGCTCCTTGCCCACTGGTAAGGTAGTGATACGGCCCAAAATGCTTTGCTCCAAGTCAAACACTTGAGTCATGGAGCCCGAGACAGGATTTGTCAGAACTGCTGATGCTTGTGAACCAAAATCCCAAGTCATTCTCCTTTCATCTCTCCTCCTTCATTTAGATTGAAGATTATTATCGTCCCCTTACCAGCGCAATATGCTATGATTACTCTTCTCATGGACATAATGCTATGAAATTACTCCCTGTCTTTCAGGGGACTAGTGGGCGAAATGGATGAAATCATATTTTTCATAGACTGGTTCCTATACATCAGTAGACATCGCTTTTGTACTATATGTCACAGGGTTTACTGAAATCTTTCCTCTTAACTCTGAATTCTGAATGAGCCACTAGAAAGAATTCTGTATTTCCCATGGTTAATATATTCTCAGGTTGCTGTTATGCACGCTCACTCTGTATATTGTATTCAGCTGCAAATGCATCAGTGGCTAATCTGTCCCAGAAAAATCAAGAAGATACAGCTTTAGAACAATGTACTGAAGATGAAAAGCTACATTTGTAGTAAAACTAGCCAAGTTTGATTTCTCTTTTGTGTTTTAAATACAGCTATTATATTTTATTTTACACTCTGGCCTTCAAAACAAAAACAGATCCTTCAGATAATTTACCAGGCAAATGTTCATGCAAAAATTGCAAAAGAATCAGATAAAAAAATTGTTTTCTAACATTGGTCAAAGAACTATATTAGAACACAGGAAGCAATGTTATCTCTAAAACTAATGTCTGTCTGCTTCACTGCTGACCTGCACGGAAACATTTCCATTTCTATCTGGCTTCCCACTTCTGCTTTAAGAAAAAAACACACACATCCTCCAAACCTTGCCAGTAGTAAGGTGTACCTGTTAACGAATTGTCATGGAGCTCCTTCTAACTGCAACAAGTAGCAACAGAGAGATAAAGTGATTTGCCCAAGGGCATGCACACAGTGTGGCAGTATCACAAACTGACTTCAGATCCATTACTCCATGTTCACTGCTTTATCCACAAGGTCAGCTTTCCTCTCTCTGAGAACAACATTGCTTTTTTATTTCCAGGCCATAAAGTGAGTGATAAAATATGTACAGTAGTCCAGATTTTTTAATGGGGAAATGCATGTGCATGCATGGGGGGAATCCTTCCTGGCTGGCTAAGGGGCTTTTCGGACTCCTTTATGCTGCTTCAGTTCTTTTATGCAGCACAAAGGAGCCAGGGGATGAAGACAACACCCTGAGTTTCTAGTGATTCAAACTGAAACGTGTTACCTACATGAAAATTACTGTTGTTCAATTTTAATATTTATAGATCCTATCTTTTAAAAATGGCTTTTATACTCTTTGCAGATGAGTCCATATACCGGCAAATGCATGCCTTTGGAAGTCAAAGCTTCTGTATTATCCTTGCAGATTTTGACTTTCACTCCAAGTTAACCTCTAATTTTTAAAAATTAGTTTACAATTAGAGTTGGGCGATTCCAGGACACACTTGGCTCACCTTATACTTGGCAAGACATTGAGAAAATTTGTCAGATTCTCAAAGACTGCTTACATTAATAAGGCTGTCCCTATAAAAATGTGATTAAAATGTTTAACAGGGTTAGGGTTTTGCTGAGAGCATTTTGAATTTCTTTGGCTTAACACATATTCATGCTTGGCTTTCTCAGCAAGTCTTTTATGCAGATTAAATGTAAACAAATCTTAAATGATTGATTATAAGTAGTTTGTGTATTTGTAATTTATATAGTTCTCTCTCACTGGCATATATTGCGGATCACACACACAAATACACATACCCCTTACATATGTTGTAATCAGGGCCGGATTAAGGAGCCCCAGGGCCCTGGGATGCCTCCTCCCAGGCCCGGGGCCCCATCGCCCGACCATGACGGACAACCTGGGGGGTGGAGTGGGGCAGCACTTATCCATGCCAGACCCACGAGCCATGCAGGCCTGGTGCTCAGTGCTGGAGGGGCCTGGCTAGCTGGTGCTGGGGACCTTGGGCCAGAGGCTGCAGTCTGCACTGCTCCTTCCCCCCTTCTCCCCCTGGGTTGGCTGGCCAGGGGCAGTGTGGGCTGATCCAGGGGTAGGGCTGGCTGGAGCATGGTGCAGCCTCTGGTGATGGGCCTCCAGGACCTGGAGGACTGTCAGGCTGGGCCGTCTGCGCTGGGGTCCCCGGGGACCTGGCAGAAGAGACCTGCCAGGCCAGCCTGAGCCATGGGAGTCTGGCCAGTGCTTTGCTGGCCTTAGTGGGGCTGGAGTTTTGGGGGGCCTCCCTTTAGGCTGGGGCCTGGAGCTGCAGTCCCCAAAACCCCTGCATTAATGCGGTTGGGATAGGTAGATTTTTCATGGCTTGCTGACCATCTCTTTCACTCCCAGCCTGTTGAAAAGCAGTCCCTGCTTTTAAAATAGTCCCTCCCTTTAATATATATATATTCAATGGCCTTCCCTCCAGAGTGTACTGCTCTGAGGCAATATTAGTCTTGAATCAATGGCAGGTTCAAAGACGGGTATTTTGCATGCTGTACTGGGAGATTCTGATAGATCAGTAAAAGGGATGAGGACCACTTGATAGTGTGCTATTGTTTCTCAGATTGTTGCATGGTTTTGGGTTGCTTAGTGATTTGGATAGGATCATAGGCTCACCAATGGATTTGATCGGAAGTCAATGAGGTTCTAGTCTCTGAATTAGGCCACAGAGGTTTTCACAAGGACCCCCGCGGTACACAACAGGAATATTCAGGCCAATTATGTATATTTTTAGAAATTTTATTTAAATTACCTAAAGTGATATACAAATTCCAGAGGGGTGGCCGTGTCAGTCTGCATACAGGGAAAACAACGAGAGTCCTGTGGCATGTTAAAGACTAACACATTTCTTCAGGCATAAGCTTTTGTGGGCTGCAACCCACTTCGCCAGACGAATGTATAAATAGATAAATCAAATTAAATGGAGAACACATTGGATAATGTTACTATAATAATATACTATATTTCCTGTTGTATGCCTTGGATTAATATACTCACACCCCGTTCCTGATGACGCGGCCGAGAGAGATGTCTGGTCCCTTGACTTCAGTATGGATAGGTGGGGGCAGAGCTAGAGCTGAGAGCTATAAGACTAAGACTACTGATAACACTTAAGTATTTTTAAAGAAAAGATTCTAACAAACAAGGGAAGAAACCTAAAGAAAGAGTAATTGGTGAACACACCCTGGTGACACCGTTTACCCTTTTTATACCCTGAGCAATATGGGTCCTCCTTCCAAATCTAAACTTAGCTCCTTCACCCCCAGAGTCTCAGGGTACACTTCTCCTGTAGATTGGCGAGGTCGTGCATATTAATGACGTATTACAGATATACTCGCTTCCTTTCCAGATGGTTCTAGACAGTCTGTTCATCACACTTCTAGTTATTTCTGGCCCGTTGGATGGGTTTTGTGATGGATGTGTGAAGTCTCTTTGGGCATAATACAAGCAGCCCTGACCATTTGAGGTGCTAAAGTCATAATTACATCTAGAAGCTTCTCATTCTTCCTTTGAGCCAAGGGGATCCTAAACAAATGTATGCTTAGCTTTCGTGCAGGATGTGGCCTGCAGGCTCTTGCGTTCCAGCATTACTAAATATAAATCAATCTGTGATTCTGTTAACATAAAACACGTGCTTAAACTTATAAGGAAACTTAAATCTATACTTCAACTATATAACGAAAAGTATACATACCAGCAAGCAAGCAGGCCAGATCTATAGGTTACAATACTTGTTGCTAACAGCAGCCATAATTGGTGGGCCTTTCCGTGAAGCCTTAGCATGACAAGTTAGGAGGGGAGGGTATCCCTTTTCTCAACCTTATATGACTCTGCTATTATCACAACATCCCTTAGTTAATTAATATTAAATCCACCTTTTACCAGAACTATATTCAATTATTTTCTTCTTTCTCATTGACTATTTAGCAGTATATATCATCTTAATTAACATCTATGTAAATACTGTATAGATATCTATATAGAAAGCATTTTCAAAACATTAACATTTTATCCAAAACATTTATAAAGAGCAATTAGGATCAAAACATGTTTACAACATGTCCTGGGCTAATGCCCTAATTTAATCCTGCCGCCACAGGGCCTTTCTTCATCTCTATCCCTCCCGAAATGACATAAGGCCTTGGGGCCGGCTCAGGTGGCTGAGTGGTCTGAGGTGCTGTCTGGAGGCCGCAGGCTCCCTCTGAGGTCGCTTTGAAGATGGGGAATCAAAGCGTCTGACGAAGTGCGATTTTCTCCCACCAAAGCTCATGCGATAAATAAATGTGTTAGTCTTTAAAAGTTCCCCAAGACTCCTTGTTTCTTTGGCTGAACTAGATTAACATGGCTCCCCCTTTGGAACTAGCTCCATGACGGTAATCTTTTTTACTTAATTGTGATAAACTCTAATATCCCCTGTCTTTGGACTAAGTTGGTGGCCCTGATACTCCTTTCTATTCAGATCTTCCTAGGACATCTCAAGTTCCTCCTTTAAAATGATGCCATTTCTTAATGTATTGCTATACCAATGTTATAATGTGAAACACGGATAAAACTAAAACAACAAGAGTCCTTTGGCACCTTAGGCTATGTCTACACTGAGAAATTTAGGTCAACTTTACCAAGTCGACTTTAAGTCGACCTTATTAAGTCGACTTAGAGAGTCCAGACAGGACTCTTAAGTCGACTTAAACCTGGCCTTGCTAAATCGACTTAGAGAGTCTACACTAGACTCTCTAAGTCGACTAGTTAGGTCCAGGGGTAGGGAGGCTTCTTTGGAGCCTCGGCTGCCCAGGGTATGGGGGCTAATCCTGGGGAGAGCCAGCATGCCCCAGAGCAGTCCGGGGGAGAAGGGAGCATGGAACTCCCTTCTGGCCCGGACCACTTGGCTCCATTCTGACTGGGACTGTTCAGGTCCAGGGCAGAAGGGAGTCCTGCTCTCCCTTCTAGCTGGGACTGAGCGGTCCTGGGGAGAAGGGAACCCCACGCTCCCTTCTGGCCGGGACCGAGCAGTCCCCGCGGTCCTGGCCAGAAGGGACCGTGGGTCTCCCTTCTCTCCAGGACCCCAGCAGTCCCAGCCAGAAGGGCTGGAGGCTCCCTTTTTGCTGGGACCCAGCTAAAAGGGAGCGTGGGGCTCCTTTCTGTCAGGATCCCAGTGGTCCCAGCCAGAACAGAGCCCTGTGGCTCCTTTCTGGCTGGGACCATGCTCCAGCTGCTTAGGGAGCCCCTGGAGGTTCCCTAGCAGCTGGAGCACCATGCCAGCAATTGCCGGCTCTCCAGCTGCTGGGGAACCCCTGGGGGCTCCGTAGCAGCTGGAGCACAGTCCCGGGCAGAAAGGAGCCCCACGCTCCCTTCTGGCCAGGACCACTTGGTCCTGGCTAGAAGGGAGTGCGGGGCTCCCTTTGGCCAGGACCGCTCATTCCTGGCTAGGAGGGAGTGTAGGGCTCCTTTCAGCCAGGACTGATTGGGTCCTGGCCAGAAGGGAGTTCAGGCTGCGGCTCCCTTCTGGCCGGGACCACTCGGGTCCTGGGCAGAAAGGAGCCCCACGCTCCCTTCTGGCCAGGACCACTGGGGTCCCAGCCAAAAGGGAGCCTCGCGGTCCCTTCTCCCCGGGACCTGAACAGTCCCGGGGAGAAGGGAGCCGGGACAAGCTGCTAGCGGCTTCCTGGAGAGAAGGGATCAGGGGCTCCCTTTATCCCCTGCCCAAAGTCGACTTACCCTGTAAGTTGACTTAGGGCGTCCACACTGCTGAAGTCGACTTAAGAATTAAAGTCAACTTAAAAGGAGGTCTTATTAAGTCGACCGTACATTTCCTTAAGTTGACTTAGCAGCAGCTTACGTCGACTTAAGGAAACTCCAGTGTGGACACAGAGTAAATTAAGTCAACTTAAGCCTGTTTAAGTCAACTTAATTTACTAGTGTAGACGCACCCTTAAAGACTAACACGTTTCTTCGGGGTAAGCTCCCATGGGCTCCAACCTACTTTGTCAGAAGCATCTGATGTGCATCTGGTGAAGTGGGTTGGAGCTCACGAAAGCTTATATCTGAAGAAATTTGTTAATCTTTAAGCTGCCCCAGGACTCTGGTTGTGTTTGCTGTACACAGACTAACATGGCTACCCCTCTGGAACTTTCCACAGATAAAACAAGTTAAAATCTGTGTTTTCGAGTATTTGCCTGAGAATTTGAAAGTCTTCACTGGCAACCTTTCTTAAGCTATGTATTGCTCGATGCATACGATTAATCTGAGACTTTCCTTTATTTTAAATTGTAAAACTAGAGATTCTGATTTGTTCTTAATTAACCAACTCTCATGGTATATTGCTATGGAAAAATATAAATAAAAGGTAGATTGAGCCAGTATGAAATCTATGCACCACTCGTATCTACCTGTTTATCTGTCTGCCTGTTTAGGAGATTACACTGCTACCTATCATTATAGTATCTGAAATTCCATGTAAAATCGATTGCAGAGGCAACATCTCATCCCATTCAGCCCTTGAGATACTGCTGAAGTGGGACATAGATGTTGCAGAAGTCATGTACTGCTTTCTGCAGAAAGATGATATTTCACCTTCTGCTTAGCTCATAAAATTATGCAAGCAAGGGTCAGTTTGACGCCTCAGGTGTGATAAGGGCAGTTAAATTTAGGGGGCATAATCTCATCTTTCAGTGTCAATGATTGTCTGAGAAACATGAAAATTATATACACACATCAAGAGAAGAATTTCCCTCTAATAATGCATTTTATTTATTGTATTAGAAAGACTAAGAACACACGATATGAACTGGTATTTAGCCAAATGTCTGACAATAACACAGTGCTAGAGTATGCTTGTTGTATTCTGGAACCTTAGTATGATTTTCACTGGTGCTTAAAAGTTGCATTACTGTTTGAGACAATTACTGTTGAGTCTTTCCATGCTGCCTTTTACTAAAAGATAGCAAGAGATGCCTTGCTTTCTACGGTAGGAAAAGGTATGTGTATTTTATAGGCAATTACTCCTGCCTTGAAGAGAGTTAAAAATTGTAATTACTTTAGAAGCATCTGTGACTGCTAGCCAATCAATTTGACTGCATTTTCAATTTCTTTATTGAAAACCCTAAAAAATCCTGATTAGTTTTAGCTTCAGATGGTAGAGGGAAAGATGGGATAAACTGACTTGGAAATGTCTGAGTGGCATTTTACCTAATCAAAGCACATTTGGTTATGTTGGATTAATCTTCCCCAAAAGTCTCTGAAGCAGCTTGATACATCTTTGAATAAGAATAGTGGTACATCTGCACTGGGGAGAAGATACCAGCCTAGCTACTTTGGCATAGACCTGTAATAGAGATGCAGCCTACATGGACAGAAGCTTTTCTGTTGCTATAGGAACACCACTTCCCAAATGATGCTAACTATGTCAACGGAAGACCTCTTCTGTCAACATAGCTATGTTCACATTGGGAGTTTTGTTGGTGGAGCTGGGAGTTTTGCTGGGGCATGGGTGTTGGCTAGGTTTGGTTTGTTTTAACCACTGACCAATGACCAACATGGTCATGCCGATAAAACTTTTCAGCATAGATGACGTCTATGACTCATGCTAACTATAGGCAAGGAAGGACATTCTGGTTTATTGCTCTTTATTAACAGTGAGCCTGAACCAAACTTCTGCAAAGTTAAAGTGTGTTGGATTTGGGGTTCTGGCAAGCACATCCCTAGGGATTTCTTATATTGAGCATGGTTGGTTTGAAGATTCGGGTAAGTGCTGTACTACACATGTTTTATGTTAAGCATTAAAGAACTCCAGAGCAAATATATTACAAATCTAATTCACAACAGGCCAGTTTAGTATGTGTAAGTGATTTATTGGTGCCTTTTTGGTGAGGTTGATCCACCTTAGTTTCTTTCACTTCCCCTGATGATCTCCACAGGCCATATTCTTTGCTGGTGTCAATGGGTGCTGCTCCATTAAAGTCAAATAGAGAATTTGGCCTAATACTTTTAGTTTCAAAGTGGTTGTTGAAAAGAATAGGATGAAATCAAATTCCATTTAGAACCTTCCATCACTGCTCTGGAAATAGACTTCAGGAGTTGCAACGAAGAGGTGTGTGATGCTGAACCTCCCCTCTGTGAACAGAGTGTAATAGAGTATACTGATCTTTTCAGAGTGGATGGGGTCAGAAGACCCTGTTCCAGAAGTTGGAACAAACCAAAGAACGGCCACACTGGGTGAGATCAAGGGACCTTCTAGCCCAGTGTTCTGACTTCCAATAGTGGCCAATGCCAAGTGCTTCAAAGGGAATGAACACAACGGGTATCATCCTGTTGCCCATTCCCAGCTTCTGACAAACAGAGGCTAGGGACACTTCAGAGCATGGTTTTGCGTCCCTGTCCATGCTGGCCAATAGCCATTGATGCTCAGGAATGGCTTTGTAATGGAAGAGAGGACATTTTCCTGGGAGATAGTACTGGAGGGAGAAAGACCCTGGAACATTGTCCTTTTAAGCACCTGTGATTAGGATCTCTGTAGTGTAAGGTGGGGCGGAGCTCCATCTCTTCCAGCCAATCAGGAGGAACTCTCTGGAGGACAGCCTTTGTCCTCACAACAGGGCAGACATTGGAAGGAGCAGAAAGTCAGAGTCAGAAGTACTAGGTAGAAAAGAAGCACTAAGTAGAAAGAAGTAGGAATAGTAACCCCATAAAGAACAGATTGAGTCAGGCAAAGAGCTGCAGGTGGGGAAAGGACCCAGATATAAGAGAGAACCTTTAGTTTGAAAGAATGGACTTTATTTTGGGAACACTGAGGACTGTGTAGAATGGTGGGTGACTCTTAAACCAATCCCAAGTGGAGAGTAGTGTGACTCATAAAAAATATGCCCTCCCCCACAGCCTAAGGAACCCTGAAGGGGGAAACAGAGGAAGTAAGCTTCAAAGGAACCTTTTGCCACAAGGGGGCATTCAGCAAACCAATACTCTCGTCCACACAAGAATAACTTGAATCCAGGTCTTCTCTTCCTGCGTTAGTCGTATGATTAAAAATGGATACACCCTCAGTTTTAAGAAAATAAAGAAATAATCAGGTACAGAGCACTCATTCATGAGACATATGCATGGCACATTCTAACTCATAAATATGGTTGCATTTAGGTGCAAATTTTGGTCCCCGCCCCCTTCTCCTTTATGATATTGCATTGTATGAGTGGAATAGCTCTGGAAATATATCTCTGATAATTACATATTTAAAATCAGATCTCTGGGTTGGTGCCTTTTCAGGAAAATGGGAAGCAGTCAGAAAGGCGCTTGATGGAATTTTAGGCTGTCCAACGCAGATGGCTTTCCTGCTTTGCATTTTGATTTCCTAAATGTGGAGTTGACTGGCAGATTGACCTCCCTGCTCTGTATTATGTTAATTCTGAGTGTCAAACTGTGTTGTAAGACTGTTAAAATTCATTTGGCCCAGCACCCGCTTGCCATATTTATCTTACAGCTGTGCTGCAGTACATTATATGAAACTTGCACAGAACGTGCCGGCAGAAAAGAAACTTTGGTCTTCAAGAGTGCTGATGCATGTTTTCTCTTCATGGACACCATGTAGCATGTGGGAAAAGGACAGTAGAGTCTCATGAAAAGGACAATACTAGACATACCAGACTGTGCCATTAGGAGTATTTGTTTGGGGAACGGTAGCTCCTAGGAGCCCAAAGCAGGGTTGGGGCTCCGTCGAGCTCAACGCTACATGAACACAGTGTGAGAAACAATTCAGAGCCTGAAAGGGTGACAGTCTAACTAGGGATGACAGAAAAAGAAGTGGAGGGGAATAGACCCAGAGAGGTGAAATGACTTGGGTAAATTCTTGCAGCAGGTGACTGGCAGAGCCGGGAATAGAATCCAAGTGTCCTGAGTCCCAATGCAGTGTCCTACCCCGGGCGCCAGCTGTCTGGCAGCCTATAGTCTGTGAAGAACACAGTGGAGGCTGCCACAGAGTGTATGCTTAGATCTCATGTGTCCAGCTGGGTCTTTCATTTTAACTTAATTTTTAATCCCAGAAACACATTTTTCAGAAAAGCGATCGGGGCACAGCCTGTGCTTTGCTGTGCGTGTACTGAGCAGAGAAATGTGATGCTTACAGTTCCCCTTATTGTCCAAATAAACAACCCATTCAGGTCAAACTCTGAGGTTAGCATTCACAATTACAGGGACATTTACAACCAACAGAGGCCAAATAAATAGAAATGAGCCTAGGTTTTGCAGGCTTTCATGTAAGACAAGTGGAATCAGGCTGGTCTGAAAATTCACAGTTCTTACTGTGATATGTTCTTCTGACTACAGTGACACCTGCTGAGAAGGTATTGGATTGTTGTTTTATAATAGCATTTTTCAGAATTAATTACATATCTGGAATCAGGCAACCATGGCTGCTGTTTATGAGCAACATTCCCTGTACAACTGCGAACAAGTGAATTAGTGCCAATTAATTTCTGGTTGTGTTATTTAAGGCAGCGAACGCTAGCCTGGGCAGGCGTATCCCTCACTCTCTTTATAAATAGTCTCTTGAGACCCTTAACATCGTAGGAAATCAAAAGGAAGCAGATATAGTGCTCTGGCTCCATAAATGTGCTACCTGAAAAATGGAACCTTGTTAATCGAGCAGTTTTCCCAGAGAGGCAAATCGCAGCTTTGGAATTCAGGAGGACCGTGTCAACTCAAGAAGGACTTAAACTAATAATCCTTTGGGCTAGAAAGGAAGCATCAGGATGCACGGTATTTAAAATGGCTACCCTTTAAAAAACAGCTTTATGAACAGCCACTAAAATGACACTGTCTCTTGTTACCTGTTTCCTTTTCTCTTCAAACGTCATAGGTTTAAGATATGATCACTCTGAAAGCATTTTCAACTCTCTGACATAAGCACAGGTCAAAAACTGATCACATGGAATAATTTTATTTTCATTCCCTTCCATCCCAGTTTGCAGAACTCCGTTCCTTATTTCTTGAAAATTAAGATAGAACTTTAAACGGGGCACACGATTTAATATGTGAAGTCCAAAATCTCATCTTTTCTAGCATCCTTGGTTCCAGAAGGGGAATGTACTGCTACAGAGCCAGTCAACAAATGCGTCTGTGTCGACATTATGAATGTATCTGGTACACAAAGAGGATGGTAAAAGAAACTGAGCCTCTCTGGTTTGTGCTCCATTAGAAATGGGGAGTGGAAAAGAACATTTGCTTGATGATGAAAAGAGACAAGATTAAAACAGAAGTGGTATTTTCAAACTTCAAAGAAGACATTAAAACATACTGGAAAGCAGCAACGTGAAAGAAGTTAAAACATCTATATAATATACAATGCATATTACAGATTTTGAAATACTAACCTACAGAGTGTTATATTGCCAGCAGAAATATATTTCAAATTGAGGATAATAAATATACTAACAGAAATGCAATAGAGGTATAGAGCAATTTCATCATGCTTCTATTCTTAGTATATGTAGGGCTGTATGTATAGTGCAGGGAAATTAGTGTCTTTCTCTTTTAGCCTTAGACACAATCACCTAAATTCATTTTTAGCACTAAATATTATGTTCAAATGAGTTTTTCCTTAGTGAAATTCTGCACCACTGCGTGCACATAGAATTCATGGCTCCTGCAGATTTCTTTGCTTCCGCATCAGAGTGTCATTTTTCTGCAGGGAAGCAAAGTGAAGTTACAAGAGTGGCCCTAGCAGCATGGGTGTGTTGTTTCAGGGCCCTGGAACAGACAGTGCAGAGGTGAATCGCTCCTGGCCAGAAGGGGGAAGGGCTGGAAGTGCTGCAGCCGGTGGCTTTTACCCTGTGTCAGCTTCAGCTGCAGAGGGGGAAAATGGGACTTCCTCTTCCCCTGAAAGGAGTGGCTAGGCCTAGAGTCAGGTCAGACCTACCCTAGAAACCTCCGACGCTCTGCACCCCCACTGCACTTCCTGCCCCTATCGTTCCTGGGCCATGCAGAGCGGGTTCACTGCACGCAGAGCTGCTCCCCGGTCTACACAACTCCGTTACAACCGGATCCCGTCATATCCAGTCCCCACACCGACCCCCACTCCTCCACAAGCCCCTGCACCTGAACTCCCACCCCACTGAGCCACACCCCTGCATCTG